>NDGN011411909.1:0-22329 GCA_002564285.1 Tympanoctomys barrerae
GGCTCAGTGGAATAAGTGCTTCTCTGGCGAGCGCAAGGGCCTGAGTTCAATCCCTGGTTCCACAAAAAAAAAAAAAAAAAAAAAAACAGGCTGCATTTGGGGCATCTGCAGACCATACTATGGGAACTGTCAGAATAAACCAGCAGTGGCCACTGGCCAGAGGGGGCTCATCAGAACCCTGGAGGGACAATGGAAGTTTGAACAGCTGGTGATAGAGGGTGCCACAGTCAGCAGTGAGAAAGGATAAGGTTTCAGGAAGCAGGGAGGACAGAGGACAGAGGAGCTAGGGGAGCTGTTTTTCCAGGAGCCCTGGCAGGGATGCTCTAGGATGAGATCCTAGTCAGGCTCTCAGGCTTCAGAACCCAGGCTGCCCATGACTTCCAGCTTCAACCCTGCATGCTCCCCTGACCCTTTTTCCTCCCGTTTTCATTCTAGTACTTTTAAGGGGACCCCACTTTGGAGACTAGCAGTGACCCCCCAAGAGAAGGCAGAGATTGTCACACTATGGTATCCTGTCTAAACTATCTAAACTTCCCATGCCCAACATCAGGCCACCAGCATACATAGGTCCAAGCTCCAGGAAAGGGGCAGACATTGATGCCTGACCTTTCCTGGCATCTCCCCTCCTATGCCCAGCATCAGCCATGTTGGGCAGTTGCGGAGCAAGCTGGTTTGGAAGTGGCTTCTAATGGTCTGAGCCCTAAGCCTTATTGCCTGCAGCTGCCCCAGACAGTTGCATCTCAGCCTCATACTCTTGGAAAAGTCTCACTCAAGCCCTGGACTGAATCCAGCTTGCTCAAGCACAGAACACAGAAAGCTGATGGCTACTTCCAGTCACTGGCCCTAGAAGGGCAAATCTGGTGGGCAGCTCTCAGGTTGGTAAGTGCCCAGCTTCCAGCAGAGTTGGCAGGGAAAATGGGAGAGAGCTAGAGAGGCCCATAGCCATCCTCTCCTGCCCTCAGGCTTTCCACCCTGGTGCCACAAGTAGAGCTGAAAGAGTACACAGGGCAAGGGTGTTCCCCTGGCCACTATGGCTGGAAGAAAGGGGTGAAGAGCCCAAAAGGGAACTGAGGGGTTGGATGGGGTGTCCATGGAAAAGCTGGGTCTCCCTGGGTGAGGAGCAAGGTATTGCTGAAGTACCAGCACACCCTCCCAGGTGGCCATGAGAACTGGCCATGTTTGCCATCATCTGCACCTCTCCTTTAGTATCAGTGCTCTGGGGACCCACGCACTTGCTGGAATTTGCTCAGGCCCCTGCAGGAATAAATGCCTGCATCCAGAGCACATGCCCTGTGCCAGATTACATGCCTCAGCAGTCTCCATTGCCCATGACATGCAGTGCATGGCATAATCAGACAGATGTAGAGACCAAGGCTCAGAGTAACTGACCCACTGATCATCAGATGACACCCCCTGGGCATTAGCCCTCTAGAGGCTGGGCGCACATCCCTCACAAAGCCTCCTTCCAATCAGGAGGGAAGACAAGGAGTAATGGACGTGCAGACTGGCCTCTTGTAACAGGAGATTGTGACCAGTGTGGCAGGTGATGAGAGAGCCTCAGGGGTGGAGTGGTGTGGGCAAGTGGGCTTCTGCTTTAGGGGGTAGGGGAAGAGCTCCTAGTGAGGAGCTGGCCCTGTGGGAAGGGGAGGGCCTTTCTAGGATGGAGGAGGAAGTCAGGTGAGGATCAAGAACTTAGGAAGGCCAAGGCAGAAGACCAAGTTATATTCCTGTGATGGAGTTCATTTCTTGAAAGACTTTTTTTGGTGGAACCAGAGATTAAACTCAGGCCCTTGCACTTGCTAGGGAAGCGCTTATTCCACTGAACCATCTCCCCAGCCCCGAAAGACCTCTTTAAAAAAAAAAAAAAATGGGAATGGAGCCTTTTGTATGCTAGCTGAGCTTGCACTCCATCACTGTGCTACACCCCAGCTCGGCTTCCTTCTTTGAAGACAATTCCTGGGGCCTGAGACGTGTCATTGGGAACACCCTCCCCTCTGTCTATGGCAAGAGACCAGCAGCTGCCCCCACCTTGCTTAACCACCAAAACTTCTCTTTGGTCATAGGTTGCATATTCATTGAAGAGAACTTTTCTTTGAAATGTCCCAAACATAAGGTAAGTGACCTCGAGGACCCCATTTTTTTTTTACTTCCTTTACAAGCCCCCCACCCCTTGACCTGGGCCGAGGCAGGAGTCCCAGCCCCAACCCCCTAACCCAGCAAACGGGGTAGGTCGTCTCTGGCAGGTCAGAAAGCTCTGTGTGTCCACCAGGCAAGTCCCTAGGGAGAACTATGAGCCATCCTTAGCCACTATTAGCCTCCCTTAACCTTCTCCAAGCAGGAGGGAAGACAGGCCGGGGCAGGGGACGATAGAGCAAGCTGGAGAAAGGGAAAGGAAGGAAAACCGGAGGAGGGCCCCACATGGCTTTATTAGAAAAAAGCCCTCAGCTGACTGCAGCTAGGCTCGGGGGCGGAGCTTATGTGGGCGGGATCGTAGCAGGGGCGGGGCCTTGGGAAGAATTAGCGCCTAGCGTACCTCCGAGACTAGTGTAACCGGCTGTCTGCGTTCCACTTCTCTGGCAGAGGCTGCCGTTGTAATCCACCGCATCAGCCGGAGGAGCTGCCGAAGTCGGCCTGCCGCCAAAGGAAAGGAGCCGCCTGCGCGGCCCGAGGCCTTGGAGTTACTCCCAGCGTTCATCCAGAGCTGATCCTTGTTCCGGGTGCCGGATCTTGGATCCGGCCACCAAGGGCCCTGCGGGCGGCCCCGGGTTGGGGAGAAAACCTGTTCCGGAGTCCCCTGCTCCTGGAACTGGACGGCACAGGGCTTTCTTGCCCACACCCGAGAGGCCAGGCTTGCAGAGAGGAGGCACAGAGAGGCCAGATTCCTTCCGGGCGCCCAGTCTCCTGCAGGAGTGGGAGAGGCTTTGGCCTGGGGACGCTTTTTCACCCCAGAGGTCCTAAGATGATGTGGCACACATTCCTCATGGGTGCTGCCGCCACCCTAGTAGGTTGTGGTAGGTAGCTGGGGGGCAAGGGTGGGGGTCCAGATGACCCTGGAAGAGGCCAACAGGGGCTCCTGGCTCCATGGACGAGGCAGCAGGACTGAGGCCTTTTAGAAGGCCAAGTCAGTGAGGGGAAGGGGCCAGAGGCTTTGGAGAGCACTTCCCACCCTGCCTTTGCCAAAGCTGTTGTGTGGCTTGAGCAAAGGGAGTAGTGGTGGGCCCATGCCCAGAGGACACAGGCTCCTGGGTGCGGGCAGGCTTGGGGTACCCTTGGCTTCTGTTGGTAACCTTCCCAGTTCTTCACCCCACCCCTGGAGCACAGCAGAAAAGATGCAGTGAACCCACTTCCGGCTGGATGCACGGTCGGTTGTCTCCTTGCATCACCGCCACTGGTCAGCGCCACTTGGCACGGGAGCAGGGACAACGCTAGATTCGTGTACAAAACCTGTGTACCCCTCTATATATATGTTACATAGAATGTATATATGTTGGGAACATGCTCGCTTCTCCCGTGTGTCGCCTCCTGTGCGTTGTGCGCCCCGCAACACAGAGCCCCACCCGGGCCCTTGCCGGGCAGGGAGCTACAGCGACGCCCTTCCCTGTGCAGCCACCACCGGCTCGGGCCAGTCCCACCAGTCTGTCCGTGTGCTCAGCTCTGTCCACGCTTCGATAGGCCTGAGGCAGCCCCGTGCCTGGGGCTGCCCTAGCAACTTCCTGTACATATGACTGTAAAATGGTAAACGTGTGTATTATACCTGGCCTCGTTATATAGTGTATATATATGTATACATATACATATATATAATATATATGAAGACTGTAAATGTTAAGACGACTAGTGTTCTTATTAGTATATTGCTTCACACTGAAGATTGTGTGTATCGAGCTGTTTCTAAAAGATGTTTATTTTCCTTAAGAGTAAAAAAGTCATTGCATTCAGAAAAAAAAAAGTCAATAAAGAAACGACGATTGTTTTGGAAGTCTGCAACCCGTGGATTCTGACCAGACCAGGCTTTAAGTGGGGTATGTGGGTGGGGGGGGTGCCAAGGGAAATGGGGTTCTGTCCTTTTTGTGTCCCTGCTGCCATCCACATGACTGCGGGTCCTCCCTCCCTATAGTACAAGGTTTCCTCAGGTGTGCAGGGAGGTGATCAGGGGACAGGATGGGGGAGAGACACTCCACACCTACAGGTTGTATCCCAGTATCATCCTGGGACATGGTGGGGGCTGCGAAGAGAAAAGAGAGGCTGAAACCATCAAACCCTAATGGTTGAAACAACCAGACAGGTGGCCCAGACATCAGTGGGATAGCTTCCATCAAATCGTAGAACTTGGATCAGGGATATAGCTTAGTGGCGTAGTACCAACCTGGCAAGTACAAGGTCTGAGTTTGATTGCCGATGGGGGGGGGGGAATGGGNAGGGGATAGGATACCTCAGCTTAGGCGCACATCCACCGTGCTCCCCAAAGGAACAAAATCTAGATTATAAATATCATACTTTATTTTCTGTACAAAACTTCTCAACCTATGAAAATAAAAGTTTGCAAAAGGCAAAGTAGCATACGAGTCTCCAAGGTCAGGAGCAGGGGGCTCACCCGGATCTACACTATATACAAGTCTGTCCAGGATGAGGAGAGGCGCTTTGGTGCAGGGCTCCCTTCAGCTCGGGAAACCACCCCTCTCCTGCCTCTAGATGAGAAAAAGCCACTAAGTGCCAGCGGAGCATGGAATGGCATGCGGCAGGCCCGAGGCCTGCAACTCCCCAATCTGCCACCAGAGGTCAGCACCATCCTGGTCTCCACTCATCCAGTAACGAGCCGGCCGATGTGCTGGGGTCGCGCCCGTATGGCTGCCCAGAGCAAGTGACAGAAGTCCCAGAGGGTCTTCCATCCACAGGGAAGCACAGCCCCGATTGAGGCATGGAGACCGAGGGCGCTGCTGAGAATCTAGCTGGAGGTAACGGTGGTCCCGCCGCCCAGGCGCATGAGCATCTGCTGGCAGTCGTGCAGCAGCCGGCGATCGCCCAGCTTCTCCAGCGTGCGCGCCGCCTCGGCCAGCATGCCCACGCGCTGCCCGGGCGCCGACAGGAAGCCGGGGGGCAGATAGCAGGAGGCCAGCAGCAGAGCCTCCGCATGTTCCCGCCGTGTAGGCCGGGGCTCCAGCTCTGCTGCGCCTGCGCACAAGAGGCCGCGTTAGGGGTGAGGCTGGAGCCTGGATACACCCC
This sequence comes from Tympanoctomys barrerae, assembly GCA_002564285.1. Classification (NCBI taxonomy): domain Eukaryota; kingdom Metazoa; phylum Chordata; class Mammalia; order Rodentia; family Octodontidae; genus Tympanoctomys; species Tympanoctomys barrerae. The sequence continues at coordinate 5,224 of NDGN011411909.1, forward strand.
AGGGCAGTCCAGCCACCCAAGGCACCTCCCAGGGGGTCCACCTCTGGTTATGAGAGTCTGTCTCACGGCTACAACCTGAGGAACACGTGAGACCAAAACCTCCTCCCCAGGACCAGGTAGAAATGCTAAGACACACTAGGTCTGTCTTAAGCACACATGTACCCAGGCAGGCACACACAGCCTTCGTTAGTATCCATAATCCCCATCTGAGCCTTTTCACCTGACTAGGGAGAAAGGGGTAATAGGGAAAGTTTCAGGGCTGAGCTGGACACCCCCAGCCCCAACCACAAGGACAACAGGCCCCTTCACCTCCTTTGCCTCCCGGGCCTGTCCGCCGCCTCAGACTGCGGTCCAGTAGCTGATGTGTCCGTGCGGGGCTGGCCCCTGCCATCAGCCGGGCTGTGGCCTCATGCAGAAACACCTAGGACCGTGGAGTAAAAGAGCTGAGGTTAGGCCCAGTCCCCATTCCCTGCAACTTCATATCCCCAGCGTGCAGCGAGATCTGTAGGTACTCACCCTCCTCATGGCGGGCCGGAAGCTCTGTGCCAGGCGCCTTAGACCACTCAAGTCCCGCTGGAAGCCACGCAGCTCCAGAGCAGAGGCTTGGGGCCCGCCACTTGCACCCTGGGCAGCCGAGGCTGAGGTAGGAGGCTGCTGCTGCCGCCACAAGCTAGTACGTGCCACAAGGAGCAGGTCACACAGGAGCAGCTGCACAGCCTGGGGGTGGCAGGCAGGGCAGGGGTCACAGGGGCCCTAGCTCTGGTAGGGGTGGGATGGGGAAGCGGTGCCAGGAGCCGACCCCGGGCTGCACTGCCGAGGCACTGCACCCACCTCACACACATGCAATGCAACAGCAATGCACCGCGGGGCCGCCCGCCTCTCCAGACCCCACCCGCCCCTGCCTGGATAGCATCCAGCTTCCTGACACCTGGCCTCCAAAGAAAGGCCCTGTCAGCTGCTCACCACAGCTCTCTTCTTGGGGGCAGAAATACTGAAGCCAGAGGGGCAGCTACGTTCCCCTGGATGAAGCCCAAGCCAAAAAGAAGGTCACCCAGATACTTTGTTCTGTGCTACCTAGGGTAACCCGGAATGACAGGGCAGTGGAGAGTTATGACCCCAGACAAGCCAGGACCCTGGCCCCATCCCTCCCTCACCTTGTCGATAGAGCTGCTAGTTGGTGTGGTAGCCAGGCTGTCCTGCAGGTACCCACTAGCCTTTTCACAGATGGCCAGGCTGGCCATGCCAGACTCTGTCTTTCCACGACCCAGCAGGGCACGGGCAGCCTTGAAGGAGTGTAGAGCTGCCCTAGGTAGAGGTATCCTGTCAGGGACAGGACAGAGAGGTACCAGTTAGACTAGGTCACAGGCCCACCTGAGCCATTCTGCACCACTTCTAGATTCCAGGGAAACAGCATAGCAATCCCTACCATATAGAGCAAAGGTGCATACAAACAGGGTACTGAGGGGCCAGGAGAAGGGCCTAGGGTGTAGATTGGGGACAGTCTTGCTGTGTACTCACTCAGTATCCTGCAGGGCACGGGGCAGGTGTTCTACCAGTGGGTATAGTCGCTCTGCTGCTTCTTCATCACGCCGCAGCCAGTGGATGACTACAGCTGTCAGTGAGGCCCACCATTTAGCCACTGGGTCTGTGCCTACAGAGGAAGAAGATTGTCCAGGCTTCAAACACATTGTACCTGGGCCACGTGGGGGGTCAGGGCAGGGATCCCAGGGCTCACCAGTGGTGGCAGCCATGCTGGAGCTGATGGAGAAGCTGCAGGCAGGGGTCCCAGCAGCATCAGAGCAGCTGTTCAGCAGCTGCAGGTAGCTGAGTGCATCTGAGAACTCCCTGTGCAGACAGATGGGAAGGGTCCTGGGGATGCTGCTCTCCCTGCTACCCACCAGCATACTGCCAGACCCCATGGCTCTACAAAGGCCACCATCTTTTCCTGCATGGCTGGTGGGCAAAACAAGACCTAAAGTGGCCCTGAGAACACATGACAAGTGACACAGCCCAGGCTCTGGCACCTCCACAGGTCCCTGATCATGGCCACTCCCATTCCCAGACTCCATTCTGTCAGCATCCTTGCTGGAGGGGGTCCCAGGAGCACTCACCTGTCCCCATCAACTGACCCCAGAGTGGGGCTCAGGCTGGGCTGGGCCACACAGTTCAGTGCTCGCTCCAGGAGATGCTCACGGAATAGCTGAGTCACCTGTGCCAGGGGATCCACTGTGGGCAGGAGGGGGTAAGTGGATATAGGACAGTACCTCTGCTCTCCATAGTCACCCACGGCCAGACAAAGTACCTGCTTGGTCCCAGGAGCAGCCCCATCAAAGACAGGAGAAAGGTGGAGGAAAAATACCCTAGCTTTGTGGCCGAGGGAGGACACCACCATGTGTGGGCCACACTGTCTATCAAAGTCCACCTACATAGCAGCCCTGCCCCTTCCCCTCTCTGTCCCACTTCCTTACTGTACAGTGGTATCCTGGGATCATCTCTCAAATTAATACACTGTTCTTAGACCCTTGGGCTGTTTCTGAAGAGGTTCTATCAGAACAGAGACAGCTAGCCAGGCCTTCTATTTCCCACAGCCCCCACAGCTCCAACCCACAGTGAGGAGATGAACTAGGATGGGCAGGGGCATTCAGAGATGTGGGGGATAATAAGGGACAGGAAAAGGGGGCAAGGCACAGGACATAGAACAGGGATGGGGTGGGGGAGCACCTGGGTTCCCGGCCAAGCTGTACAGGCTCTCCCTTGGGGCACTGCACACTGCCCAGTCCCCGTCCACGAAGAAACGGTGGCCCACAGGGTGGCAGAGCCACTGCATGGCAAGAGGCACTGAGCCACTCTGCGCCAAGCAGGCCTGGCGGGCACTACTCAAGAAGAAGCGCTGTGGGGGAGGGAAGCCAGGCTGTCACACTGGGGACAGGCAAGGCTCAAACCCAGACCCCAACTGAGACCCCAGTTGGTCCTGAAGCAACCTGGTAACTGGCTGCCAAATGGTGTACAGCCTTTGCCCAGGGAGCTGCCTGAGAGAGCTGCAAAGACAGAACCCCAGCCCTATCCCTAGCAGCCCACCACCCACTCACCGTCAGAAAGTGCAAGGCCCTTGGGAGACTGGTCTTGACTCTTAGGGCAGCTGCCACATAGATCTCAGCCATTGTTGCCATGGACACGGAGTCCCCTGCACACTCCGCCAGGTTGAGGGCACTCAGTGCCAGGTTGGTGGCAGTGAGATGCCCACCTGTGTATTTCCCTAGAAAGCAGAAGGCATGAGGCCAAAGGAGCCATGCAGTAAGGGGACCCCTCAAGCCAGCCCCCTACCCTGCCATACCCATGGCATGCAGCTGGTGCAGCTTGTGGTATACAAGGGCCGCATCCCGGGCACTGGCTCGCACATCTGCCTTCAGGGCACAGTCCCTCTGTAGGCCCCCTGCACGGCCAGCCAGCCAGCGGCCCACCCAGAGGTGCTGTAGCAGGTGGCGGATAAGGTTCCAGAGTAGGCTGCAGGCCAGGTCCAGGTGGGAGGTAGGCAGAGGCCGGCCCAACGCCCGCAGGGCCAGCCACAACTGCTGGGCAGCCTGGGCAAAGTCCCCCTAGGATGAGGGTTTTCCAGGTAAGAAAAGTGGCATCAGTGTCTCCCTTCTCGCTGGGTCCCCAGTTCAATGGGTCTCTGGGATGGACAGGAAGTGTGGAGGATGGGGCAATTCATGGTATGTGCAAAACACAGCGAGCAGGTGACCACCAGTACCCTCCCAGCCTGGGAACCCTGATGCTGCCCCGGCTTTGTCCCAGTCCTGTCCCAGGGCAACCCTTACCCGAGCCAGGTCCAAGTCGGCCTGCTTGCGGTGTCTCCAGAAGTGCACAGCAGGGCCTGAGTGAGGCCGAGTCACCGGCTCCCCATAGACAAAAAGAAGTGCCAAGGAGGCCATCACCAGAAACCCATTGCCCAGCCAGACGAGAGGGGGCAGCAGCCACTGAGCCCATCCAGGGCCATCTGGGGGCAAAAGGAAGCACTAGGGTCACAGCTCCCAGGAAGCCCAGAGTCCCATGCCCACAGCTGAAGATCTATACCCAAGGGTCCCTCCTGAAGGGGCCCTGGCTGACCTGACCTACCTCTGCTCTCAGCACCCAGCATGGTGCGCCCAGGACTGTGGTTGATACTGGTGGCATCCAGGGAGCTGGGAAGCCACCGGCTACTCATCAGGGAGGCCAAGGGATTGCAGGTCAAACAGAAGAAAACGAGTGCACACAAGGCCAGGCGGGAGCGGTCCAGCATCCCCTGGCTGTGGGGAGACGGCAGCTGCTCTGGCTTCACCTAAGGGATAGGCAGGGCACTGAGGGCAGGTACAAGCCCAAAGGACACAGATAAAGGGGGATGAAGGGGGCACTGGGGTCTTGCAAGGCTCCAAGCCTCAGATTTTACCTATGAAATGACAAGTTCAGCTATTCAAAACCCCATCCTGGAACTCACAGAACGTCACAGAGAGGAAAAGGGGCAGTGTGGTAGGGCCCTACCTGGCTGTCCTCGATAACCGGACTGTCAGGCTCTGAGTCACTGCCACTGCCACCACTACCACTACTCCTGCTGCCAAGGGAAAAAGGGCTGCTCTGGGAGGGTGAGCCAGCATCTGAGGGAGGTGGAGTCAGCGTGTCGACCACTTCAGACTTCACACCTTCCATGGCCACATCTGTGTTTCCTCCACTGCCACAGTCTGACATCAGATCCTTCAGTGATTCTGTGGACCAGAACAGGCAGAGCTGGGGTGAAGAGTAGATCCCCCAAGCAAAATCAGCTCAGGACCCTGGGAGATAAACTACCCTGAGGCTGAGGAAGGGGCACAGGATTAAGATACTGCCCGAAGTGGCTGGGGTAGTTGTGGGGCCACAGCTGACAGAGAGGTCTACCAGTGAGGCCAGACCAAGAGAAGGGGCCAAACCCAGAAGTGGGCTCATGCGAGGAGGGGCTGGAGCCAGGGTGCTGAGGGGCTAAGGACAGGAATGTGAGGCAAGGACTTACTACTTTTGTGGACAGCACTTCGCAGACTCAGATTCTCCTGCTTGAGTTTTTGGTTGCTATGTTGTAAGAAACGGATGTAATCGATGGCCTTGCGCAAGACAGCAGATTTGTTCAGCTATAGTGGGGGCGGGCGGGGGGAAAAGTACAATTGGCCATTCATGCCTGGCTAAGGCTACCTAGCGAGAGAATACAGTTACTCTGAAACACTGCTGCCTCAGAGTGTTTGCACTTGCTGTTTCTCCACTAATAAGGTAGGTGGAGGGCAGAAAGAAGGATTAATGTGTACAATACACACTGCAGTGTCGGGGAAGCTACTGTTATCAATATGAGGATCTTCAGGCCTCATTTCCTCATCTTCTTCAGGGCTCTGCCAGGATATCACCATGGCAAGTCCTTCTCTTACCACCTGACTTAAGATCTGCGGCCCTTATCATCCCTCTTTCTAGTCTCTTCTCCTCCTCATCCCCACGGCCCTCAATAAAGTTGAACTGAGTACACAGGGCTGGCCAGCCCCAGTGGGCTCAAGTCCAAGGTCCTATCTGTCCAGGCTTAGCCCAGCCCATCTTCCTGCCAGCTATCCAGCCCTGCTCCTCCCAGGGAAACACATTCTGCGCCTTGGCAGGTTCTGCCCATACCTTTGCCTCTGTGCCCACCACCAGGTCCTTGAGCTCCACGATCTTGTCATTGATGGAGGAGCGATAGCGCTTCTCGATGGCATTATGGGCGGTACGCTTCTCACCACGGCTCTGACCTGAGCCTAGGGCTTTGCTGCCAGCTGTGAGCCGGTTGATGGGTAGTTTGTCAGCATCCATGACTAGTGGCACTGTGGCCAGGATCGTCCCACCACTCACCAGGGTCTGCAGGGGCAGGTACATGTTACCAGGTGGGTATGCATGTGTATGGCCTCCACACCCTCTCCCTACCCATGCCACTTGCCTGCAAGGGCCCTGTCTGCACAGCTGTGCCAGGGGTCAGGGAGCTGATGCCCGCTGCCTTCACAGTGGCCCCCATATCTGTCTTCATGGTCGTTAGGAGCAATGAGTCTGCCTTGATGAAGTGAGGCTGCAGTAGGACCTGGCAGGGGACAAAGCTTGGCCATGAGCTGTATCTGAGTCAACGATTTCTACCTCCCCAACTCCAGGCCAGAGCCCTCACCGGGACCTGCTGGATCTGTGGGGTCACAGTAGTTGTTCCAGGGGCTGCTGTGGCTGTCAGAAGCTGCTGGGGTGCCACGTTCTGGACCGGGGTAGGCAAGGAAGCAGGCGTGACTCCTGGTGGGGAAGCCAGTGGCAGGCTAGGCAGTGGCTGCTGGGTGCTCCTGGGAGGGGTTCCTATAGAGACAACGCCTAAGGCTTCAGGCACAGGCTGTCCTTACCCACTTCCAACCCATTCTTCAGGTCTCTATCATCCATCACCTAGGATGAGTCATTAAGGTTTGTGGTTTCCTATTGGAGAGGCCCTGCCTGAATCTGATGCAAACATGCTGACCAGGTCTTAGTGGGAGGCCATGCTCTACCCAGCATAAAGGACAAGAGCATTTGAAGCACCAAGTGTCTCAAGCCTGAGAATCCCTCCATGAAGATGACAGCTGACACTTCCGATTCCCCCCAGAAGCCTTTCCCTCACTGTCCTCTCCCACCTGCCAACCCTCTTACCTGAAACGAAGCCTCCAGGAGAGCTGGAGTAACCCAAAACAGGGGTGGAGTTGAACTGTGGAGGGGCTGGGGCTGGGACTGGAAAGCTCTGGGGTGGGAGTGCCTGCAAGGGCTGTGTAGGTGGCAGGGTAGGTGGCTGCAGGATGGAGAGTGACACTGGCTCTTCTTTGATACCATGCCCAGGGGAGAAGGGGGGCACAGAAGAGAACATCTTCAGTGGGGTGAGTACAGGCTGGGGAGGTGATGAAGGTGGGGATGTTGACTTGGACGCCCCCAGGAACGCTTCCAGAGGAGAGTTCAGTGACGCAGAAGGTGGAGACAAGCTGCCTGGGGAGCAGGGGCCGGGGCTGGCTGGGTCTGGGTCTTCGGCACCACCCCCAGCATAGGGTGGATCAAACAGGCCAGGGAAGTCGCTGTCTTGGTTGTTGATGAGCTGAAGCATGTCTGGGAAGAGAAGAGGGTATGTGAGTGAGTGCGTGCAGAGCTGAGTGGAGCTGAGTGCTGGTCCCCAAGCAGATCTTGTTTGCATACTCCCTGACCACACACAGCTGTTCATGTGTGGGCAAAGTTGCAGAGACTGAAAGCCACCCACGTGCCCCGGAGCTCCTGGACACAGCCTTTTCTTAGGCACTTGTGATGCATGGTGCAACACCTAGCACAGCATGTGCACCCAACAACCCTAGCACAACAGGACAGCATGGGCGCACAAGGATGTTACCTCAGCCCCTGACCTGCACTAAGCTGAGCCAGAGCTAAGCCCAAGACTTCCTACTTCAGAGCCAGAGCTCTTTCCAGTGATATTTCTCTCAACAGTAACCTTAGTGCATGGCACACAGCTGGCCCAAGCTCGTCCCTTCCTTCACTCAGCATGCTTGTACCAAGTGCTCGCACAAAGAACTACACCAAGGATGCTCTTGACCACTGCCAAGACAAGACAACGGGCACAATGACACATGCCTGAAATCCCAGCTTCTCAGGAGGTAAAGACTGCAGGATCATCAAGGCTTAAGTGGACAACATGGTGAGACTGTTTGAAACAAAAATAAATATGTGCCCAGGCAAGCCACTTCCTGGGGGACCTGAGAATGTCCTGCATCTTGGTTTTGGTTTGGTTTGATCAAATCCAGGACTTCACACATGCTCAGCACAAGCTATCCACTAACCCACACCCCCAAAACCCTGACCTATATCTTAATATGGAAGGTGGTAAACTTCCATTCCTGTCTTCAGGGAGCATATGCCATAGCACATCCACCTTGGATTCTTTACCCACATGTACACACACCCTGTGTACTGTGGACTCAAACCAGCTGTAGGTGTTTGTCCAGGAGATGACAAATCCTTCCAGACAGCCTCTCCTGTTCTTCTATCCTCTCCATCACCCTATTCTAGGACACCCTACTCTAGGACTTAGTTCAGTCAATGGGCACCTAAAACAAAAGGAGCCCAAAGGGCCAAAGAGGCAGCATTGTCTTGGCTCCTCTGGAGCCCATTTTCCAGCCTGTGTGAGGGGCAGGTCTAATTCCCAGGGGTGAGGGGAATGGGCCATAGCAACCAGAGGGAAAAGGCAGTCCAGGACAGATGAGATGCAGATCAGAGAGGGTCTTCACATGGTGCCATGGGCCCCATGCCCCATCCACTGGCCACTCTTGGGCTCTTCCTGCAAGGCTGCCTGAAAAGGTCCTCTGAATACAGAATAAGGCTGGAACTTAGAGGATGCTGAGAAGTGGGTAACACCCTCCATCCTCTCAATTTGTAGGGGGAGACAGGTACAGAGAAAGGCAGGATGGCCTGAGGTCCTGATGAGGTGGTAGAGTGCTCCTTGCCAGACCTAGCTTTGCAGCCCAGGACCCCTAAAGAAGAATGGCAGACAAAACAGACCTCCAAGAAGAGCACAAAGCAGAACAAGGTCCTCATCCATGCTCAAAAGACACATAAGGAGGCAAGCACGCCAGCAGGGAGGAGTGGGGCCAAGAGCCAGGCACACTTTGGGGCCACTTACACTGATGGGCCAAGGCTGGACCCCAAAACCTCCCACACACAGCTCTAAGATGGTGCTGTATAGCATGGTACCCATTCTACACAGGAAGAAATCTGAGCTATAGACTTGTTGGCCTAAGGTAGTACGGTGTCTGAGACAGAACCAAATCCCCAAGATTTAGGATATACTTGTAATCACACCACTCTGCAGGATGAGACAGGAGGAATGCTGCAAGTTTGAGGCCAGCCTGAATTACACACTGAGATCCTGTCTCAAAAAGAAAAAAAAACCAAAAACCGAGCCCCCAAAGCCACAGCCAAAGGAAAATGACAAGCAGCCCAAGAGCATGCAGTGAGATTCAAACTCAAGTCCACAAAATGCCATGTCTTGTTTCTGCATGTGTCCTTGGACTACCAGGAAACCAGGACCAACACCACCATCACCAATAGAGGAATAGGACTGAGCCGGCTGCTGGCCATATAGCCAACCAGTATCTCTAAGTTCCGGGCACAAAGCCAGGCCTTACCTGCAGCCAAGTGGCCTCAGGACCCAACTCAAGAACCGGGCCACTCAGGACTTTGGTTTTCCCTGTATAAAAGCAAGGGCTGTCTGTCTGACTCCCTCCCCCTCATACAGCCTGGGACATGCTCCCTACCTCAGTCCCGGCCTGGCTACAGGCCCTTTTCCCCTAGCTGGCGACTAGCAGCCTAGCTGGCTCAGCCTGGGGCCCTCTAACCCTTGTGGGGAAGCCACCTACTGGGTCAAAGACTTACTGGTCTAAGGTCTTATAGTGTCTGAAACAAACCTGCGTCCTTAAAGCCCCAACCACTGGCCATAGAGACCACCTGAAGCCACAGTATATATAAGCACAACTCTGGGGTCCCCAGTACACCCAACTTCCCCAACCTGAGACTCCTTCCTGCCCTCCACTTTAGGTGGAACTTCAGCCAATCGCTTTCTCTCATTGGGCCTCAGTTTCCTCATCTATATAACACAAAGGATCAAATGCTTTTGGACAGTGTTGCTGGAGGCTTTTCCCAGTGCAGTGGGAACCCCACACTGCTGCTGACAGGTAGCGGGCAGGAAAGTTGCTGCAGCAGGGGAATCTGCTTAAGATCATGACAGAGCAAAACAGGGTGGCAGAAACACTTGTTGGACTTTCCAGGTCACAAAGTCATACAGTAATTTTAATTGCAGGCCCTCCCACCCCTCATAGATCCATGTGAGGTCTTTGTTAGATGGGAGAAACTGAGACCCAGAAAGATAAACTGACAATAGGGCCAACAAACAGGTTGAACTCCGTGGTGCAAAGAAGGATCCTGCTCAGAAGGAGCACAAGGATGTGGAGAAAGGGTCCTCAATCCCCAGTTCCAGGATGCTGCTATCAAGTCTAAGCAAACCCTTCCCTTCAGTTGCAGGAGGACTAATGAGGTTGGCAGGGGTCCACCAACTTCCCCAAGGAGCCAGAGTGGGAAAGTCTCCAGAACTCTGAGGAAGAGGCCTCCACGCCCTCCTCTGTGAGAGAGCTGGGCAGTGTAACAGATCCTGCAAAAAATAGATCCTGCGGGGAGGAAAAATACCTTCGAATGTGCAATCCATGGCTCCGTGGTCCGCGCCCCCCGCCCCCTCGGGGCGCCCAGGTGGCTGTCCCTGACCGCGCAACCCAGGACAACTTCACCTGTCAAGGCTCTGCGGAGTTTTAAAGCTGGTGGAGCGCTCCCGCACGCCCGCCCCGCCCCGCCCCGTCGCGGGCCCCGCCTCGCCTCAGGCCCCGCCCCCGCCCGCCCTCCCAGAACGGCGGGCCGGGCATGGGGTGAGTTCGAGCGGCCAATAGCAGCCGCACCGCCCCTCACTAGGGCCCATCCCCCTTTTCCCCCTCCTAGACGGTGGCCCGGCTCGGGTTTCACCCTGCGGCTCTGAATGGGGCCGGGGTTACTCGCGGGCGTCCGCCTTTAACCCGCTAAGCGCCAGCATCCGCTGAGGTTACTAGCGGTCACCATGGTCTGTCTTCCCCTTGCTCCCTCTACTACCACCTCGGAGAAGTGCCATGGACCGGGGTCAGGACAGGGAGAACCGGGCACGGCTGTTACATCATCCTGAAGCTGTGTTCCAAACCGTGTGCTCAATGGCACCCTGAGCAAGTCTGGAATGCTCTAAGCCTCAGTTTACCTCCTCTAGTGGCAGGACGGTCATATCTCTGACATGGAGTGACCAAAGAGTATAGGTGGCACATTTAGTAGGAAATAGTTAAGATCAAATGCTGGCCCCAGTGGGTGCAATGATTTCCCACCGCCCCCACCTCAGAGAGCTGACTGATGGGCTGAGACCCAGAAGGTCATTTCAGTAAACTAGCCTAGAGTGAGCAGAAGAAACCCTCCCCCACTTACACTCTGGGTCTCCTGGCTGACAGCTCCGCTGTTCTGCTATGGAGTCATGGAAGCCTGCTTCCCCCAAGCATCACAGCACCCCAGGAATGACCATATGAAGTTCGACTCACTATTCATTGTAGGGCCCTGGGCCTCTGAGAAGGGACCCGATCCCTAAGAATAGAAGATAAAAAAGGCAGGAGTGATAAAATCCAGGATGCTGAAGCCTCTCCCTGTTAAGCACATACATAAAAACGGCCATGGCCTGCCCAGCTTGGGCCCCAGTGGCCAAGCAGATCAGCCTGGAGCCGCAGGACAGCCTCACTCTGTGGCTCAGCAGCCAGTGTTGGAGTCTGGTGGTGCTTGTGACAGGCCTGTCTTTTTCAGGTACATAAATTGGAAAATGCACCCCACTCCTCCCCTTTTTCTGTGGCTTCTGTCCTGCTTCCATGGCTGGTGAGAAGTTCCAAGGCCAGCAGAAATCTTTTCTAGCACTTCACCTCTCTCTCTACTCAGCCTGGGGGTGCTTCCAGGCCCTTCACTGCCCCAAACGATAATGCCTTGCTCTCAGATAGGACTCTGCCCTCACTGAACAATGTAGGACAGCAGAGTTCTGATTCAAAGGACCCAGACAGCTGAGTTCTGAGCATAATTGTCCCAAAAGTCGACCCTGACTGAGTTCTTCCATTACTCTGTTGCTCAGTTTCTGAACCCAGAATGTGGCAGGACCAACAAACAGATGCACACCTAAAACTTGATGCCACCAGGAATGGTGTCAAATCCTACCCTTCCCCCTTTGGGCTGCTTGGTTTTGCCCATCTCCACATCCTGCCTCCATCTCATCTGGAAAGAGGTGGTGGAGGGCAAGAACAGTTGCTCACTAACCCCCAGGTGGCAGTGTTCTGGGGGCTTCTGAGGGGAGGGACATGACCCAGGTATGGAGGCTGGCCTCTAGTAGGGGGCACAGCCAAGCTAAGCTGCAGGATGAGGGAAGAACACCTTGGCACTCCCAGGTGTCTAGTGGCTGTGGCTGCTGCCATCCCCTGAAACTTTTGGCCTAATCTGCCCCCCCCACACACACACACATACACACCACTTTCCCTTGGAGTCAGATCACCTGGTCTGTTTCCATAGAAACTGGGGCCAAAGTTAACACAGGGTGGAAACTCAAGAACCAGGCCCACAGCTACCCTTGGAGTTGCAGGCAACCCTGCATACCTGCAGCCACACGCTAGGTAGGCTGACTCTGCCTTCAGTCCCTACTTGCTGTACAACCTGAGCCAGGTCACTTTTCCTCTCTGAGCCTCCCGTCTAGCCTCTACCCCTTGAATCTCCAGGAGTGGAGATTCTGGGAGAGCAAGTATGTAAAACACCTACCACCCAACAGGATCTCAACAAATGTTGTTCTTTCTGCACCAATACAAATGGTCTAAAATAGTAATGATAAACCTTTTAGAACTTTCAATAATTAAAAAAAAAACCAGTATGCATGCTACAGGTTTGCTGTCACTGGTCTTGAACTAGAAAATCAGGTAGTGAGTTATACTTCAGTATTCAAGTCCAACTTTCCTAATCATTTGATAGATTTTTGTTTGTTTGTTTTTAAGGAAATAGCATCTGAGTATGGTGGCCCACACTTGTAATCCCAGCTCTCTGGGAGGCTAAGGTGAGCTCAAAACCCCAGCCTGGGGATTGGGAATGTGGTTCAGTGGTAGAGATATTGTCTTCCATGCACAAGGCCCTGGGTTTGATCTCCAGCACCACAGGAAAGAATGAAAGAAAGACAGACAGACAGAAAGAAAGGCATACAGATAGACAGGCAAGCAAACCAACCAGCCTGGGCACCTTAGTGACTTAGCAAGAGTATATCAAAATTTAAAAGGAGGGCTAGGAATCTATAGCTCAGTGTGAAGGCCCTGGGTTCAGTCCTCAGCACTACCAAAACAAAAGTGGGGGTAATAGGACAGGGGTCGAGTGAGGTAAGAAAGAAACCTGGGTGCAAAATTTAAGGGAATACCTCCTTCACCTACCTCATCCCTATCCTGGGCCAGCAGAGCAGGTCTCTTAATAGGGAACCCACAATGCCTGAATGTGGGCTGTGGGCAGGAAGGCTGGGCACTGGGTTCCACTCTTGCTCACTCTCTGAATACAGGGAATCAGGAAGCAGACTGGGGGTCACAGTGGGCCAGGGGCTCCCTCTCCACAGTGATCCCAACAATCCCTCCGCAGGCCTAACTCCTTTTCCTCTTGTGCAGATGCTATCAGAACCCAACAGTAGCCCTTGCCCTGGCCTCCTGGAGCAGGCAGTGCTGCTCCCAATCCAGCCCTCAAAGGCAGAGTGGCAACGTTAATGGTTCGGTCTATCTAAGCTAAGGGGCCAGGACAAGAGTCCTGAAGAGCTCCACTTCATGAACTTACATACACAGAAGTGCACATCTATCCAACTGGCACAGGCCTTGGACCTCAAACAGACTAAGCTTGTAAGTTTCCTGGGACAGGGAGCTCCGCCCACTGCCTCTCCTGCACAGCCTCCTCCATGAAGCCTAGACTGTTCAATGACAGTTTCAATGATGCTAAGTGTCTACTGGGTGTTGGTTCTGTGCCCACCACTGGCATCCAGCTGCACAGCTCAAAGCTTAGTTGGGAAGACTAGCAGTGTGCACGCACCTGGGAAAGGCATGCGGGATGATGAGCACCAGGAGGAAGCTGAAGCAAGGCAGAGTGTACAGGGCTGGTGTACCTGAGGTAGGCCTGCCCTGAGGAGGTTATGTCTGAGTGGAGACCTGAGTGAAACAGGGTCAGAAGGGAGGAAGAACGTCTGAACAGGCCCTGAAGTGTCCTGAGCCTGGAGCAATGTGCGACAGCAAGGAGATAATGTGGCTGTCACAGATGGGGAAGTAGGGGTGTCAGAGAGGCAGCCAAGGACAGCCAAGGACCTAGGATGCCAACCCAGGCTTTTCTGGTTCTTCGGCCTCAGCCAGAGGCACCGATTCTAAGAAATCTGCAAACTTTCCTATGCAATGCAAGTCACAGAAGTGACACAAAATGTGAAGGGCAATTGGTATAAGTGGTGGTATGGCACCACCTCTGTGGAGGACATGGGAACCCCTCACCCCCCTACCCCCTGAACACCATCTCCACCTGTCTGATGGAGGCTGTGGCGTGGCATGGGGGACAAGCACTCACATGTTGCCCCAAGGGCCCCTACATTTTACTTCCCTCTAACTCCTCCCTGGATCTCCTGATAACTCAGGGTGGTAGATGCGGTGCCTCAGCCAGCCACGCACGCAGCAGGGGTACAGGCTGCCCTGTGTGTGCTGCCCTGGAGGAACAGGTGTGCGCTGGACTTCCTGGAACAGGATGGGAGGGTGGCAGGCCTGGGTGTGCTTGGTCATGGCTCTCTTGATGAATGAGGATAGTCTCAGAACAGGACACTTGCCCAAGGTCCCCCAGCTGGGTCCCAAACTCAGTTTTGCTACTTGGGGCCCCTGCTTGCTAGGAATGGAGTGAGCCCAGCTCCCACCTGGCTCTGACCCAGCCCAACTCTGTCACTTGTCTTGGAGCAGTGTGTACACAATACAGGAACAGAGTGGAACCATAGACACAAGATGTCTGTTCGTCCTAGCTCTGTGCCTTCCTAGCTCTAAGGAGGCTCTTTGGAGGCCTCCCTGTCACATCAGAGGCCAGGGACTGGCTGGAGACCCTCAAGGCAGGGTCAGGGCTGGAACCAGGTATGTAGGTCCAGCCTCATTCCTCACAGAGTTGCAGAGCAGACCAGCTGAATGGGTGAGCTCCTCTCACTCAAGCTCCTTCTGGGCCTCATTCTCTCTGCTTGCCTTCTCAGTATCTGCTCATTAATGCCAAGTGCACTTGGCCAGACTGTTCCTTCTGCCAGGAATGCCCTTCCCATTCTCCTGTGTCAGAAAACTTCTGCTCTTCCCTCAAAACCATGCTCTGAGGTCCCCTCACTATCATTCCCTCCCGTACCCCTCCTCACAGCAATCACTAATACACTGACCACGTTGTCCTGAATAGTCACACAGCCTCCTTCTTTCCCCATGGGCTAGTGCCAGAGCTGCAGGTGTGCTCAGTGAACCCAAGTACAATCTGCAACAAGGCAATCAAGCAAGATGCTATTCAGAACCAGTTCCCATACCTGCTCTGATCTGGGGGCCTCAGGACACACTCATCATGCTGGAAGCTCACAAACATCCCCTGTGCTGATGCAGTGGTCACTTGGGGGCTAGTTCTCTGAGGTTGTACCCATTGTTCCCAGCCCAAAAAACAATGCTGTGCTTTCTTCATATAATTTATGTATACTTCTTCCTTTCAGATTGTTTTAAACCTTAAGTGAAGGCAGCACCTCCTCTTGAGGGTACCAAGATATTTGCCTCTTTTAAGGCAAACATAAACCCCTTTACAACTGTGCCCATGATGCAGTCCATTTCCTCAGTATCAGCTGCACTGGGTATGAGCATTTTTGTAGACCTTTCCTTGTTTTCCTTAGTGTCAGAGCTATATGATTAGAACCTCAAAGGTGCTTTCATGCATTTTCAAAGTTGTCTTAGTGGATATGTACAGGAAGCCACCAACTTCCAGCAGTGTTCCCTCCTCTCCAGCTAGAACCTGCTCTCTGTGCCTCCTCAGGTTCCTCTCTCTCCCCAGGCCTCTGCTCCACACTGTCTCACCTCTACCAGGCCTGGGCCACAGCAGGCTTAGTAGCAGGGGTAGGGGACCTCAGCCGCATGTGGGTGAGAACAGACATCCTGTAGCTATGGTTCCTTCCATCTCCAGGAACTATAAAGACAGGTGCTTGTTCTCTACAGGGGTACAGGACTCTTTGGCAGCCTTAACTTCCACAAAGAGCCAGGACCACCACATGAGGGGTAGATGCTCAGCACTCAGAATTGTAGCCAGGAACATCCTGAAAACTTCCACCACAGGCTCCTGGGATAATCAGTGCAAACATTTGCTGAGGTGGCATAGATAGCAGTGCCAGGTAAATGCCCTCATGGTGATAGTGACAGCATTCACTGGCACTGTTGAGGGTCTACTTAGGTGCCATGTGCTGCACATGCTTTTGACCTAAATAAGCTCATCTTCAAGAAATTGGTACTTAGCATTATGTTGGTAAGAATCTAGAAGTCAGAGAGCTCAAGTCACTTGTCTGGGGTCACACACAGGGCTGAATGAACCCAACCTTCCAGCTTTGGGGTTCATGTGGATCCCAAGAGCCCCAGCAAGGACACTTAGAGGTATAAGGCTTGCTGTAAGACAGCTGAGAGGTCCGCTGGGCAGGAAGACCATCGTGGGCCTCTCCAGCCTACATAGTCTCTCCCAGGGATGGACCCTCAGTGTCTCAGCCTCCAACCCAGCAGCTCTACCCCACAGCCAGCTATGAGTCCTCCATTGTTCCACCAGGAGCCCAGTGACTGTTAGAAGCCTCTGAAATCTCCTGTGGATTAACTGTGTGGGTCTCACAACTGAGCAGTCCCTGTCAGGTCCTCAGGGTCAAAGGATATACCCACAGGCCACAAGGCAGGAGCCAAGGCCAAGACACTTTCCTCTGGTGGCGTGGCGCTCTGGAGCTAGCCTATACTGTCAGCAGGCAAAGTCCAGATCCCAAGCCTCTGCCTGGCAATGACTTCTGCTTGGAGCTGACCAGGTCATGCAGCAAGTTTGTGTCCAGCTAAGTAACTGCCAGGCAAAAGGTAACTCCTGGCCACCTGGCTGTCTGCCTCCCTGGACCCACGCCAGTAGCCTCTTCTCTGTCCCCTTAGAGCCATTAGGGCTAAACCCATGGGGGCTCAGGCAGCAAAGCTTACAGCTACCACACTATACTTTTTAGGGGACGCCACTGTGGTCCAGATAGGACAGAGCATTTAATGAACAGCAGTTCACAGCCACAGGAAGGCTCTGTGCTTCTGGACACCAAGAGGCCAGGCATGGGAAGGAAATATGCTCTACCTTGAGAGGCTCTGGACATGGCATGAGGGGAAGTGCACCCCACAGGGGCAGCTATGCCTGAAAATGAGCTCTGAGAGAGTGGGCAGTGCCGCAGGAGGAGCACGCTTAGCAATCTTT
>NDGN011411942.1:0-15970 GCA_002564285.1 Tympanoctomys barrerae
CTGTAAACAGGCAGATCACTATGAGTCCAATCTAGTAGTAAGACCCTGAACACCCTGTAGACCTTTTCCTAAAATACAAAAATTAAAATAAAATAAAATTGGAGGTTCATTTGGCCCAACTCTTCCCCTTCTAGGTATCTTCCCAGAAGAACTAAAAACATCATAGTGCACTGATGCATGTGCACCCATAGCATCATGACTTGTTATAGCTGTATCTTAGAAATAGCCCAAATGCCCATCAACAGAAGAACAGATGAAAAGATATGGCCTTTTTGTACAGTGGAGCACTACTCAGCCACAGAGGAGGATAGACTGGAGACGTTCATAGTAAATGGATGCAACTCCAGGCCATACTCAAGGTGAAATAGGTCAGACTCACATAAGTAAATATCATGTTGCCTCCCTAGTGTGAGAGGCTGAAAGCATAAATAAGATCCACCATGTACAACAGATACTGTAAAATGAGAAGCAACTGTTGAGAAAGAAAGAGAAATTGGGATGGGGGAAGGAGTAAAGAAGGAAGGAAGGGAAGAAGCAAAGATGGTTATACTATTAATTTCTCTTAGCTCATTTAAGAGAAGTGTTTGTGCTAATATTATTTGTACAGTTAAATGCTGGTGTCTTGTACCCTGAATAACTAATCTAATAACTAATAATATGCAATGTATTAATCACTGTTATCCTCCTATTATCTTGCCAGACAAGCACTTATTCTATTGAGCTATCTCCCCATCCCCTCTGGGGTCCTTTTTAATTGGCCCAAGGATGCCATTACATATGGGGGTCCAGGAGAGGGTCTCGACTTCAGCCAGTTGTTGCTTTGAGACCAGTAGGGGCAGGACGATGACATCCTTTACAAGAAAATGAATGCCCCATAGACCGATCCCACAGGGAATTCCTGGGGCATTTTTAGGTGTGTCATCCTTTGCAGAAGCCGTGCTTGTCTGTGCCCTCTCTCTGCAATGGTCATCACATTTATTGAATCGCTCTTTGTCCAAAGCATGGATACGTAACCACCAAATCAGCCAGGCAAGTTGGAAGCAGTGACCCAAATGGCCCAAATCGTTTCTTCTTGGGAGTTGGAGGGGTCAGGTCAGCCAGGAGGCAACAACTGCCAGGCAGATGGGGGAATTCCTCTCCTGAATCCTGAAGTTTCCCCTCTTTCCTGCCCAGGTGCTTTCATCACTTTCTCTGGAGATCCCTGAGTGGGCTGGCTAAGCTGAGCCTCCTAAAAAGCCAGGAACCCTGCCCTGGAAGGGGATGCGGATTGGGGTGCTTCCTGGAAACATCACCATCACCACCCCTGAAAAGTTCTGAAGGAACAGGGGGCAGTAAGCACAAGCAGGAGCCAGGATGGCTTCCTCTTCTAAGTAATGAGACCCAGAGAGAGGGACTGGACACAAGAGGCAGGGAGGTGAGTAGCAGTGCTCCGCTGGTCCCCACTCCTCTAGTGCCACCTCCTGCTGCTATGCAGCGCACCACACTGCTTCTCCATCTCCAGATTTGTAGGACCTGGACTAAAGGACATCCCAGCACCAGCATCTCCTAGGATCAAAGTCCAAAGGGATCTTACTGCTGGACAAAGATGGATAGAGAAGCCCCATGGAAGACCAGAGAATGCAAGGTGAGAGGAGATTTTTTCCTGGATGTTGGGGTCTTGCTCTGAATGCAGCAGGGTCGGGGATGTTGCAGCAGCAGGCATTACATGTGCCCCTGGTTCTCCTCAAGGAGGGCGAGCTCCTTCCTCGTGTCCAGGTTCAGGCCACCTTGTCGCCGTCCTCCTCTTCTGCTTGGCCCCATCAGGATGAATGGTTCCTTTGAAAACCCATGCGAGAAGAGCCAGCACTCATTAGAAAGAGAAGAAACTTACAGACTATACACACAAAGCTCTTTCACGGTGGGAAAGAATAGAAAGTTAGTCTGAGTCGCTGCATCAGCCTCAGACAGAGCAGAACCTCTAGTTGTATGCTCTTCCCTCTACCCATCTTCACCCTGTTCCCATCCTGTCTGCTTCCAGAGACAGGACGGGGGCGGGGGGCTCAGAGGGACAGCGAGGAACAGAGAAGTCACACATCAGCCTGTGCTGGAGATGAAGTGTTTTCCAGCAGGGCTTCAGTGGCAAGAGTTCCCAATGAGGCCGATCCATTAAAACACAACATGCTTTAATGGAGGCTGCAGGCCCAGACCACAATGTGGTACTTCCCGTCTCCTGGAGAAAGGATTTCTAAAGGTCATTGTCAGGGAGGGTACTGTGGAGACATTTTTCTAAATGATATCTTTCCCGTTCCCCCAATCAAGGCTGATAACTCTCTGGAAGCCTTTTATCTTGCACTCTGAGCTTCCTCATTGCCCCTTGAAGGTGGCTTTTGCTCCTGAAGCAGAGATATATTTACACCACAAGGCTTCCAAGGAACAAGGTGGTATATAACACAGGGACTTTGGCCCCAATCTGTGCTGTGTTAGGACTTGGCACTTTGGGAAAGTGAACAAGGGCCAGCCCCAGAGGTGCCCTGGGCTGGGTGAATACTGGCCGAGGAGGCTTGAAGTGCAGGCCTGCTCAGAACAGCATCAGGAGGACAGTTTCTAGCTGGGGCTGGAGCTGCTACGGCAGGGCCCAGAGAGCGACCCACCAAAGGCAGGGTTATGAGCTATGAAAAGCCTGAGTACTTTTCAAAATCCGACCACTCACAGGGCTTAGCCAGACAAGGCCTGAGGGTGACAGCTGGACAGCACTGAGCCAGGTGACGAGTCGTGGCTGCAGGCCAGTGCCTCTGCGCAGCTCTCTTCTCCCTGCTCCGGCTCTCTTCCCCACCCTCCTTCCCTTTGCCCATTTCCTACCATCTGCCTGTTTCTTCCCATTTCCTTTTCTCCTTTTTTGACCCTCTTGGGCACAGTCTTTGTCCCAAACTGGCCGTGGCATTGCGTGGCCTCCTCTAGCTGGAGAGCAGGGGCCAAACCATCACCTGTAAGCACCTGTTCTTATTGGTTTTACAGCTGATTGAGCTTCACTGTGGCATTTTCACCCATGCATATGGCATGTTTTGATCAGATTCATCCCCCATTATTCTTACATATATCCTCCCCTGGTGTTCCTTTTATTTTAGGGTTATCTCTTCCTTTTAATTTTATTTTATTTTTATTTTTTCTGGATTCTACTTACTAGGAAAAATAGGTGAAACCTGTCTTTCTGAGGTTGACTAATTCCAATTAGCATGAAGAGCTTCAGTTCCATCCATTTTCCAGAAAACACCATGATTCTATCCTTTCTGGCTGAACAGAGCTGCACAGTGTGTGTACAGAGCCTTCTCCTTATGCACTCCCCCGCTGAGGCACCTCACTGGTTCCACAGGACAGCTATTGCAGATATTGTAAGCCCCTGTCCCTAGCCTCCGTGCAGCACATTACTGCAGCAGGAACGAAACGGCAGGGATCAGCTGCAGGTTCCAAAAACTATAGCCAGGAAGTAGAAAGATTCAAAGGACAATTTTTAATCAATCCAAAAGCACTCTTGAACACTGTATGGAGAATACAGTATAATGTGCAATCTCTTTTTAATCAGCATGCAGCAAAGGCCTTTGAGCAGTGACCCTGATGTTGTGCATTCGAAAAGGGCTGGGCTCCTGTGAGTCACACCCATAGTGTGCTGGATCCTGCTTCAAGAAGGTGAAGGGTGAGCCCAAGGGTCCTGTACTCAAGAGGTCCCCCAGCCAGTGAGAGAGAACTGAATAGTGTAGATCAGTTGGACTGGGAGAGGGCATACACTCTAGAACAGTGCAGACGAAACAGAGCGGTACTGGCTACTTGGCCAGAGGTTTAATCTTAACTCCTTTCTGATGGCCCACACCTAACAGTGGGACAGGAGGCATCCCCCACGCAGCAGTCCCCTCTACAAGAAGAAGGGGTGAGGAGAGGAGGGAGGGGATGGCTCTGCACCACAGGCACAGGGACCATGGCTTGCCTTTACCTTGTAAGATAACAACCCTACACAGACTCTCACTGGCCCCAAACTGGTCTTCCCAGAACCTGTAACTCCAGCCAACATGTGGCCTTTCCAGACTCTGTGAAGGCAAGCGAAGGCTGGGGTGGGAATCATATGGAGGAGTTTTGTCTCTGGAACACAGAAGCCTCAAGAAGAAGGGAGCTTGGCCATAGTGGTGGCAGCCAAGCCAAATGTACTTGCTGAGTGGAAACAGGGTCACCTTTTCCCAGAGGGGCCCTCAGATTCATCCAACGCTGTTCCCACTCTGAGCAGACCGAGACTCTGAAGTGAGAAGAGTTCAGCCCAAGTCCCACTGCTGCCTGCCCCCACTTCTCCTCTCACCCTTGTGTTGTGCTCCTGGCTCCATTGGCAGTGTTCTTTGCAGGTCACCAACCACTGGACAGAGTGGAGAACACCATTGCTGCTTCTTCTCCTCCTCATATTGTGTCTGCTCCGAGGTGAGTCTCACAGGCCTCCCAGAATCAGGGGCTGAGAACCAGACCAACTCTTCCAGGATGCTGAGGTCCCTGGAGGGTCTGAGGTGGAGTCTACACTGCCTTGCCTTTCTCTCCTGGTGGACACAGAAAGTGGCAGGCTGGGCTCCGGGCAGAGAGTCAGGGGCTACATGATGGTCAGAAGTAGCAAAGGCTCCTTTCCACTCATCCTACAGTCTTACTTGCAAGGCCTTCATTGTTCCTTCTATAAAGAAACTATATGGGTAAATAAAAATTGTCTTTGCTTTGTAATTTATTTAATATCATTTGTGAAGAGCTGACTACATGTCTGGCACAGGAGACAGATAAATAGAAGCCAGGATCCCTGCTCTAAAGATCACCATAGATAAGAATGGTGAGGCTGCCAAGGTGACAATGACCCTGTCTCCATGCAGATTTATGCTCACGGCTATGGGAAGCCATTGAGGAATATAGGGTATGTGTCTAGAGCATGCACTGCCTAGACTCTAGTCCCAAGCAGATGCCTAACAAATAATCACTGAATGGACTAATGAATGGGTCAGAATGTCATGATAATAGCAGAAAGAGATTAACCAAGTTTGATATCAACCAAAGTCTTAATCAAGGCATCTACTATCTGAGCAAGCACTCTTATTCTTACTTGATATAATCACCCCACCTTTATGTTTTATCCTCCCATTTCTCCTTTTAAAATTTTCAATAAAAATAGACTTTTCCTGCCCCCAGTCAGGCAATCCCATGATTTTCCCGCCGACATACAGCTCCAAATGAGTTGTGTGAAGCCTCAAGTGTTGTAAAGGCGATCATTTGAAGCATGTCACGACGTATTTTGGTCAGACACCGACCTTCGCTCAGGGGTGCACCCGCGGCCCCAGCAGCCCGCCAGCCTGGGAAGTTTGGGTCGGGCTGTCTCTGTCCTCTGCTCCTCCCTCTGCTGCTGCCACCTATGACCCCAGCAGTTCAGACAGCGGAAGGGAGGAGACGAGAGGTTGGGCGTCTCACACCAGGTGGGATGGCCCTGCGGGGGCTTCGAGCTGCCTCTGTACCTCTTCCTCTGCCAGTGTTTTGTGGACATCCATGGCCCTGAAAGCTCAGCTCCTCCATTGGCCCAGGTTCTTCTTGGGCCCCTCCATACAGAGAACCCCATCTCAGATGGCTGTGGGCTGGTCCCTCTGGGAGCTACTTCTGCTTCACATAAGCCCTCCCATGTTCCTCAGCCCTCTCCTAGTGGGAGCCGAGCTCCTTCACAGGTACAGGCCCTTCCTTCCCGTGTCCTGCTGCAGCCCTCCTTCCTCCACCGCAGCCCACCCATAGCCTCCCTCCAGCTCCCGGGGTCATTCACCCCTCCCTGGTGGGAGCCATAGCAACTGACAGCTGCAGGGTAGTGGCTGATGGAGCCAGGAGTACCCGCTCCAGTGAGGTGAAGCATTGGCAAGGGACCCCTTGGACCATTGTTTTATTCCTAAAATGCTAGACTGCTCTTTAATTCACACAAGTGACTCATGTAACATTAAAAAAAAAACTCAAAAGCTTAATTATTACATAATACCAAGAGTTACTGACTATAACTTATCAAATACATTTTTAAAGTATTAGATATTAATAAAAAATTAGGTGTACTACAAGAACAATTCTTAGTCATCTTTCTCCTGTGAAGTCAGACTGCCTTGTGCAGGTGATTAGTGAGAGCGTACTCGTCTCAAGTGTGGCACACGGACAGCATGAAAACTCCTAAAATCTGGGCTCTAAACATTTTAATGCAGCATCACCATAGCTGTCCTCAGATGGCCTGCTTGTGATAGTAAACCTTCTCATCCTTTATTGATAAATTACTTAATTGCTAGTTGCATGGATTGGGTTGTGTTGCTTAATTAAGCCTACAGTGAGATTCATATGACCATAGCGTACATGACCTTCATTTTCCTGTTACTGAACCTCCAGATACACAGCGTAGGCAGGTCATAGGAGACCCTATTCTCTAGCATGCTTGGCTTGTTCTCTGCTGCCACCACATAAAATTCTTAAGACCTTTTGAACAAAGGGTCTCACATTTTCACACGCACTTCTAATTTGCACTCAGGTCTTGCACTGAGATGTGCAAATTCTTTAGTTTGGGTTCCAAGAGCCTAAATGCCTAGAACCAATCATGAGGCACACATACCCCGAAGCAAAACGTTGAACCAATTTTTAGGACTGTAAAAAGAGACTGTAAAGCTTCTTCCAGCACTGGCCCTCCATGCAGCCCTCTGGGCCGTTAGGTGGGACTCCTTGGAGTCAGAGCCCCTCCATGAGAGTGTTCTGGACAAAGCGGTCAGGATATTGTGTTCCCTTCTTCCGTCTTTGGAGGCTGGAAAGATCATGCCTCCTCACTTCGGGCAAAATAAGAGAAGGAACTTCTAGAAAGCCACCCATGTTTGTTATATGTCCCAGGTTTCTTCAATAGCAGGATAAAGTTGTGCCACCCGTGCCTTCACCTCATAGGTACCCGGAGGGGACTGTGACCACTGACAGAAGGGCGGCAGATGGCTAGAAGCCATGGGCTGGGTGGCGGTAGCTATACCAGGTCAGCAGGAGGACTGCTCGTCCCCTAGGGAAGAGACTGCAGCCAGAAGCCACCAGAAGGTATCTGGAGAGCAAAAGAAGAGGTTATTTTGGACATTTGCCACACCAGAAAGCACTGTCGGATTACAACTATCTGTTTACCTTTCTCCTTCCTATGCCCAGCCCAGGAGGGGCCCAAACTGCAGCCTTGAGTAGAGGAAAGAGAAAGGGAAGCATAGGACCCAATTCCACTTCATCCCCAGTAGGTCTCCAAAGGAAAAATGTCCTAACTAGCTAAGTTACTTGAGGGCAACCTTTCTTCTGACTGAACCAGATATACAATGTTAAATTAGACTGGACTTTATTTTATTTTATTTTATTTTATTTGCGGAACTGGGGATTGAACTCAGGCCCTTGTGCTTGCCAGGGAAGCACTTATTCCACTGAGCCATCTCCCTGGCCCTAGATTGGAGTTTTTATTATCCAAGATGACAAAAACTATAGGCAAGAGATGATACTTAAGATTTCATCAAGGAGCAGAGAACGTTATGAAGAGGCCAGGGGAGACAAGGAGACTTTTCTGTTTGTGCACCATCAGGTCAAAATCATTCTGTAAGCTCACTGTATTCTGTAGCTCAAGAATGAATTGTCTTTAGGCTATTGCCCAAGCAGTCATGTATACATATGCCTCTCTGTTCTTGCACAAATCTGAATTCACCTATGTTTGGCTATTTGCTTCTCCAGAAAAGAGATCATTGTGAAAAACTGCAGCTACTGCTCTGGGGACGTGTACCCCCAACGAGCAGAGCAAGATCCTTGTGTTCCGTGGACCCTCTCCTTTTCAAAGGAAGAGCAGGCTGATGTGTTCAGCTGGCTTAGCATCTTTCTTCTATATCCCATGCAAACCAGACGTTGCTTCTGCCCTCTTCTGGGTACTGAGGCAACATCATCTTCATTCAAGCACAGTGGAATGAACCTGCAGTCTGGATGGATTTGTTGGGAAAAACCTAGCATGTGACAAGTATTAGCAGAACAGTGTGCAGGGATGGAGGGTGGTGGCACACACTGGCAATCCCAGCTGATTGAGAAGCTGAGGCTGGAGGATCACAAGTTTGAGGCTACCATGTTCAACTTAAGAAAACCTCAACTCAAAATTATATTTAAAAGAAAAGGGGAAGGGTGCAGAGCGGTAGAGTGCTTGTGATGGAAGGGCCTGGGTTCAGTCCTCAGAGCTGGGGCAATAGTGGGCAAGGTTCTACTGTCTTACAGATGGAGCCTGGAAGCCTGTTCCATTCCGTATCTTGTGGTAATTTCTGCTTCCTCCATAGCTAAATGCTGCCATTTCTATGTTAATTCTGCTTCATGTTCAAAGTGTTATCTTCTCACCTGTCCCTTCAAGCAAGCATGAAGTTTACCTTGTAATTCCCCAAACAGTGGGGACCTGCCTGCTCCTCACCTTTAGCTCTTTTCTCTACCTGCAGCTACAAATGCATTGAATGGCCCACGACTGGTGTCTGGGGAGCTCGGAGGAGCTGTCACCATCCAGTGCCATTACGCCCCCCTGTCAGTCAACAGGCACCAGAGGAAGTATTGGTGCCGTGTGGGGCCTCCGAGATGGACCTGCCACACCATCGTGTCCACCAACCGCTACATCCACCGTGGCTACGGTGGCCGTGTGGCTCTAGCAGACTTCCCACAGAGCAGCTTGTTTATAGTGAGGCTGTCCCAACTATCCATGGATGATGAGGGAAACTACCGCTGCGGCATTGGGGACAGCAACAACATGCTGTTCTTCAGCATGAATCTGACAGTCTCTGCAGGTGAGAGCTGACAGCTGGTGAGTTGTATTTGGAGAAACCCAAGCTAGGAGGCAGGAGGGGCAAGAGAAAGTTGGAGTGTGAAGAAAGCTTTAGACCTTAGAGGAGCGAGCAGAAAGGCTGGGCCAGGGTAATGTCTCTGAGAAGACGCATCTCCTCTAAGGAGGCCGTTTCCAGAAAGTAGAGAGCTGTTAGGAAAAGCCAACCAAGTACACACAAACTCTTGCCCAGCCCTTCCAGCGCCTGTTTAATAGTCAGCTTCCTGTTGCTGAAGTGTGGTACTTGACACTCACAGCATTAAGGAAGAGAGGTTGAAGTTGGCGCATGGTTTCTGAGGATTTGGTCCATGATGAGCCAGCTCCAAAGCAGAAATATCATGGTGGAAGGGCCTGGAAGAGCAACAATGCCAGGCTCATGGGGGCTGCAAAGCAGAGCAGGGGACAGTTCCAGAGAGGAAGGGATGAGACCTAGACCACCCTCCATCACCCGCTTGGCACATCTGCATGGGTGCTCCACTGGCCTTTGGGAATACCTCAAAGCCAACCAAGTTGGCCCTCTATCCTAACCCTGGATGTTGTGGAAATACATATTTAGTGGTTGTTCCAAGAAGACAGTGAGTATGACATCCTGGGTCCTGAGAGCAACATAGTGGAGCTCAGGGTTAGCCCCCCAGAGCAGCATGATAGACAGGAAAGAGATGGGATGACCCCTTTTGTGACAGACCCTTGCTCAGCCCCCCTGTGACATCAAGCAGCTCCTAGGCTCAGGCCCTGGGAAGCAGGTTCTGGAGGTCTGGCCCAGAGTAGGCACCCAGAGTGCAAGCAGGGCCTCCAGCCTGTGAAAGCCGCTCTGCAGAAGACACGTCCCACCAGGACTGGCTCGCTAGGAAGGCAGGTGGGTTTCACGGGATGCTGCTGTCCCTGCCTGCCACTACTGGCTGGTCTTCGGGAGCTGCAATGCTTCTTTTCCTTTTCCCCAAGAGCAGAACTTGATGGTCTATGGCTTCTGGAGAAAGCATAAGCTTGGGGACCTGGGACAGCAGGACAGAATATAAGAGCCTGAGAGAAGGCAATAGTATAAAATGCCAATATTTACATCAGACTAGAGAATATATCCAGGATTCTGACCTTTCTGTTTTATCCCAGTGTACTGCCCTAACAGTGTATCTCTTCATGAGGGTATAGCCTGTTTGGCAAACATCTGAAACCCAGTGCCCTTTGCTGAATCCACTTGCTAACCTGGATAGCCTCTGTGCATGCTCTCCCTCTCTATCACAGGTTCCTCCAGCACCCTCCCCACGGTTCCTCCCACTGTTGGCAAATTCCTCATGGAATCTTTTGGAACTGCATCACCAGGGGCCCAAAGATGGTCTTCAGGAGCCACCCAGACTCCAGAAGGACAAAGGACAAAATGGGACAGAGTTGCTCCAACTACAGAAATCAGAAAAACCACAGCTTCAGCTGAGAGAAGTCAAACCCCAGTAACAGTCAGGGCGGTTGCTCTAGGGACAGACAGTGGTACCCAGGGTTCCGATACGGCAGCAGTCCCCACCCCACAGAGTCCAGTTTCACAGCTCAGCAGCATGTCCACGACCACAGAGGATGTTTGGGGATGGAGCCCTGGAAGCTTAGTCACAAAGGCAGTGAGGGTCAGGGAGGGTGGAAAAGAGAGGACAACTACTAAGGCCAGTAAGCCAGGGGAACAAACAGAGAGGACTGAGATAGCTGTGGGTGCAGCCAGCAAGGCCACAGGAACCACTTGGCCATCAGCCCAGGCCCGGGAAATGCTACTAGAAGCAACTATAGTATCTAAGCAACCAGCCCGGGGCTCCACAGAAGGAGCAACGCCAGCTGCCAGCCCACAGACCTTGGACACCACCCACAGAGAGACAGCATCTGTGGAAGGAAGCACTGAGGAGGACCTAAGAAGCGCTGCTAGAGGCCAGGGTCCCCGAGCAAGGCCGAGCGAGGGCCTGGCAGCAGGTCCCCAGAGGCCTTCTGGCAAAGGGGCATCCAGGAAGAGGTGAGCCCCAGGCCCCTCCCTGGACTGGAGCCAAGGCTTTGCCCTCCCCTCCCTTCTGCTCCGTTCTCTCCCTTTGTGCCTGCAGGACAGTAAAGGGACCAACATCAGACACCCTGTACCCTGCACACTGGGGCCCTGGTGGGGAGGACGCTACCTGTGTATTCTGCTGCAGTTTGCAAGCACCATCTAAATAACAGAATGGTCAAGTTCTTAGGCTGGAACATTCCAGACCTTGAAGATAAAGAACAGATGCTCCAGAGAGGGGAGCACTGAAATCACAAGGCAAAGTCATAGTGGAGTCCAGTGGCAAGGCCGAGTCCCTGACCCTCACTTGTTCCCTTGCTCAGCACAGCCCACATCCAGGAAGGGAGAGGAGGACCAAGGGCTGGGGGCGTGAGAACCTGAAAACAGCACTTCTAGGCCCAGTTCTGCTTCTGCTTGCCCTGGTGCTGGGAGCAGCCAACCTGCCTCAGCTTCTCCACCTGTGAGACAAAGAGGACTGTGGGCCAACACTCTTAGTCTCTCATTCCAACTTCTTTTTCCTGTGCTCTTCCCATCCTGCCCTGGCTCCTTCCAGTGCCCTTGCAGAAGCTGAAAGTGGCTCTCGGATCCTGACTCCAGCCTTTGCCATTCTGGCCCCATTTCTGCCTGTGGCTCTGGTGCTACTGAAAAGGAGGCTCTGGAGGAAGAGGAGCTGTGAGTGTGCTTAAATACCTCCCAGGCTGGTGAAAGGTGTGCTGGGTCCTACACAGTCCCCTCAGGGCTGGGGTGGGCTCGAGTCAGTGCTAGGACTTCTGACTACAGCAGAGTTAATTTCTAGTCTGAGCCATTTAACCACATTTGGCTTTGGCTCCTTCAGCCTTTCTATCTCAGTAGCAGCTCAAGGAGAAGATCTGTGGAGATTGGTAAGACCTATGTTAGCCAGGGATGGAGCTATATACGCAACTTCAGAGGCAGAGGCAGAGGGCAGAGCCCAGCCACAGGACCAAATTCTGTCCTGGGCTCCCTTTTCTAGGGCCAACTCATATTCTCTAATAGCACTGTGTTAGGTTTAAGTACTCCTAAACTTGGGCTTCAGGGTGTAGAAAAGGTGAGGTTTTCTGGGAGGAAGAGGAAAAGGTGAGGTTTTCAGAGCTGGGCCCCAAAGACTTGGCGCAGCCATGGTAGCTCTAAGGGCTCAACCTGTCTGTGGTGAGTTCTCACATGCTTGGAGCAGGTGAAAGTGTTCTTAGGGAGTCAGAGCCAGAATAGCCTACCCCAGAATCTTCACAGCCTTCCATGTGCCTGCAGCTCAGGAAGCAGCAAGGACACCAAAAGTCACCTTGATTCAGATGACACGCTTCCTGGAGCTGAACCTCCAACCAGACCAACTGCCCAATGTGGAACGGAGGACGCCGCAGAGTCCTTCTCCTCTTCCTCCTCTTCCTCCTCCTCCTTCTCCTCCTCCTCCTCCTCCCCTCCAAGACAGCATGACCATCCTGGAGAGGGACCCAGGACCCTGAGCAATGGGGAGCTAAAGGCCTTAGTCTTAAAGGAAGGAGGAGGACCAGGTGCCTCCATGACTTCAGCTTCTCACATCCTTCCTCTGCCTGGATGGAGTGATGCTAATAGAGCTGGGGCTGTACCTGGAGAAGCAGCTGTGACCATCTGGACCTCATAGCCGAAGGTGACAGCACAGCTCAGAGCAAAAGGCTTCAGCTGAACACTGGAAAAGGTCACTAAGGAAAGTGCCATTTCCATTCCTGGATGTCTGAGAATGTAAGGGCCTTCCAGTCACTGTGGAAGACGACAACTTCTCCATCACCATCCCCAGCCCTCTCTGAGTGCCCCCCTTTCCAATCTTTGTCAGTACTGTGCCTAATGCTCACACTGATGTCTACGCCAGTATTCCAATCTTGTCTGCTTAAGTAAAGTCTAAGCTCCTTCAGTGCACTAATAGTGTTTTATCCATCACCCTATGTTCACATGTCACTACACAGGGTGTAAAGAGGTCCTTTGAAAGAGATGGTGACTTTAACTCACCCCACACAGATGCAGGTTCTGTACTATGCTACAGAAAGAAATTGCTGGATATACCAATGAGAGACATACTAGGAAGAGCTAAGGAATAATGCAGGTGAGAAAATAGAGTGTGGGTCTTGAAGAGAGACCCCATTATGGTCTGGGTCTGGAGGTTTTTATGTCATCTTCAGGTAGTCTCAATATAGAAGACCTAGGATGTGTGTTCCTGCTTTCTGTCAGGCTACTTGTTTAGTGGGCTATGTTAGAATGCAAACTATTTGCACCCAGAGAATTCTCAACTCAGTAAGACCCCCCAACACGAATTCATTATTGATTGGCTGGTTGGAAAGACACAGGCTCGGTGGCCTCTACAGACCCACCCAGGCAAGTGCTCTGGATGGCCTGGGTCTCTGCTCTTCAGCTGGGAGTCTCACAAGTGGTCCTCCTAGTAGGTGGTCCCTGCACTGAGACAAAGGAAAGAGCATACTCAAATAATGCTCTACATTTCAACTCAGACTGGTTATTTTGTAGGCCTTGTGACCCAGTAAAGATTTTCTGGGATTTTCCTAAACTCATGAAGGAGGAGGGTAGTTTTCAGAATCTTTTCACCATCTTTATAAAAGTCCTCTTGTTCAATTGCTTATGAATCCTTGATGTCAAGGACTAATAACAAAGTTGGAAAATGATTTGGGGGTGGGGTGGGGGACAAAGGAGAGGAATTTTATGTGGATTTTTCCTTCTAACCATTTCACCGGGTGTCTGCTGGGGAACTTTCACTCTACTTTGATGCCACTATCTTTTCCAGAACCACCACTGTTCTTTCCCCTTGCCAGATGTGTTATCACACTGTCTGTGTTTGGACAGAGGAACCTGGGAACAAGGGAAGCAGAAGGGAAAGAGTTTCCAATGCTAAGCTAAGCATTGTCAGGAGGACATTTCTAGAAACCCTAACATCGTTTCTGAATTGTCAGCAGCATCTGCAATCTTTCAGTAATACCTCACTAATTCTGGTTCTACACCCAAAGTCTACTGTACCAAATATCAGAGATGTGGTTTCCATGGTTTGTGAGAGACACCTGTTGTGTGGGATGGTGTGGGAAGCTGCATGCACCTAGCCTAACAGAATCACAAATTTTCAGAGCTCAGAGACCCTTAGAGACTAATCAGTCTAAAACCCTAAGATAAAAGAGGGAACGGAGGCCTCATGGGGTAAGTTCCTTGTTTAAAGTCATTGATTTAACACAAATATTGACAGCAGAACAAGAACTAGAAAAGAGAACTCGTGACCTTGGTCTAGTGCCTTCTCCACCTCACCATTGCTAAGCAACATGACAAAAAAGAAAGGCTCACCGAGACCCCTCAATACCCCAGTCATCTCACCACACTAAACCATCTCAAGGACCTGCCTGAAAAACTCATAGCGGAGGCAGGAGAGATTTCTTTGTCCCATGCGGGCAGCAAGGTGAGCAGGCCCTGGGAGGCACACCATTTGGCCAAGGCCATTTGGCTTATTGGCAGGAATCGGCCAAGAACTCAGGCCGTTGGCTCCACCCAACAGTGTTTGCCTGGGGCGTGCACCGAGCACCAGCCCCTGGGGATGTTGAAAGGTGTTCATAGGCAACCCAGGCTTGACTGATCAAACAAGTTGAGGGAATGATAAGATAAACAACACATTAAGCTGCTCAGCCTTTCTCTGAGGCTTCTATATGTGAAGGAACACCATGAATACCTCTGCGGGTAGGAGAGCTGGGCACCGTTTGCCAAGACAGGATGGCTATCATGGTTTGGGGAGCCAACTCATTGACCTAGAATTCTTCACATCATTCCTCAGGGAAGCCTTGAACACTGGATCAGGCACCAGCCAGCTTTTACTGTAGAGGATCAGAGTATAAATACTTCAGGCTGCAGGCCTTGCTGTCCTGGTGGTTTCTGCCTGTGCAGCCCAGCCCACGCTGGCCTATAAACTAATGGCTATGCCAGGACCCAGCAGGACCTCGGCAGAAACAGGAAGAGACTGCACTTAGCCTTGAGCCACGACTGGCCAATCCTTACCCTAATTCATTAGGTACCTAAGACTCTTTGTCCTCTCTGGTCTGAGGGTGAGACCCTCCTCCTCAAGGGCTTCCTGGCTGCCCTCTCTAGGACCTCTCCTTCAGAATCGCTCTGATACTTTTGCCTGGGACCAAGCCCCTAGAACCTGTCTGCCTGCCCTGGCTTGGCAGGAGGTGGCAGGGAAGAAGGGGATCAGCCAGGTACAGGCATTTGCTTGGAACTAGGCAAATGCCCAGAAGTAAGGACGTTTCAGAGAAAGCTGAAATGTGCCAGTGGGAGGAGCCCTGCAAGGTCAGAGAAAGGCCCAGGAGTTTAGAGATAAGGTTGCGGAACAAAGTAAGCAGGGGTAGCCCCACTATTTACAGCCCTCTTTATGGGCCAACTACTGCAGGGGTGGGGCGGCAGCTTGCTTAAAGAGCCAGAGGCAAAACAACAGAGCAGACCAGCTCCACTACTTGGTTCCCGCAGGTTTCCTTTTTTCATTTCAGCTCATATCCCCAACCAGCACAGTTCAGCCCCACCATGGAGCTAAGGGGCAGGGAAATACTTGCCACCAGGCTAGAACCAGAAGCCTCCATGGGAATTTCTAAAGCAGGACACAGGAAAGCCTCTGATCTTCACAGAATCAAGCACCTTCGCAGGTGGCTGCACGGCTCTCCAGTTTTTCTTCCCCTTCTGTCAGTGCAGCTACTACTTGATCCTGTGTATCTATGCAGCACATTCTGTGGGGCATTTAATGAAACCATCCTGAAAGGTGGCTGTGGGCATTCCCATTTTACAGATGAGAAAGCTGAGGCCCATAGAAATGAGGTAGTTATGCAACCAAGGAAAAGGCAAGCTGGGGTTTGGATTCAAGGCAGTCTACCTCTGCAGCCATTTCCTCTGTCCCTGTGCCACTCTGCCTCCCTCCTTGTTTGATTTATTCCCATTGAGAGAGCTACAGGTTTCTACCCTTTTGGCCTGTATATGAAAAATTACATAATCATTTCCAGGAATTTGTTCTCTCTAGTCACTAATTAGATTATTCTCACCCTGGCCTAGTGAAATATATATATATATATATATATATATATATATATATA
>NDGN011411953.1:0-12997 GCA_002564285.1 Tympanoctomys barrerae
GGGGGGGGATAAAGATAAAAGATGTCATTTTTTAGTTTGCTTCTATCTGAAGTTAATAATAAATGCAGTTTATTTATTTATGTATTTATTTATTTACTTTTGGCAGAACTGGGGATTGAACTCAGGCCCTTGCACTTGCCAGGGAAGTGCTTATTCTGCTGAGTCATCTCCCCGGCCCCTGACAAATGCAGTTTATGAAATAGCTTGTTACATTTGATGGCTTTCTATTATTAACCAAATTATGTTTCTATTTTAGATGGGCAAGCACAAGGCTGGTATGAAATCACTTGATAGAGTACTTGTCTCTTTATCATATCTGTATTGATTAGAAGAGGTGCACAGTGGAAAAATCTAATTATAAATACTAGAACATTATTTGGGACAAAAGCCTCAGCATAACTGATAAACTGTCCAAAGCTTTGTATTTAGCACAGAGGCAAATCATTTCAGTTTTCTTAATAGCTCACAGATGATTAAAACACCAATTTACATACAATTCTACATAAAGGAGATATATTTAGATTCACTTTTTTTGGAGACAGGGTCTCACTATGTAGTTCAGGTTGGCTTTGAACTCACTATGTAACCCAAGTCAGCCTTGAACTCAAAGTGATCCACCTGCCTCAGCCTCTTGAGTGCTGGGATTACAGGAGTGCTCCCCCACACCTAAGTACAATTTCCTTCTTAAAAGCATTAATTTCTCATGTCTGTTTCAGCAGCAGCACTTTAGAGCTTATCAGAGATCTTTGTTCATTCATATTCAATAGAATAGCCTGACCATGTATAATTTGCAAGCTACGGGACTATGGGATATGAGGAAAATTAAGATGTGTATGATACAAACACTCAAGCATGGTTAAGAACATTGAATGTATAGATTATCTATCCTGTACTCAGATGCTTTACATCTATTACCTACCTCATAATAATCTTATACATTAGGAGGAGAGATAAGACACAAGCCAAGTAATGGTCCTTGGCATATCCTTATCCCTAAGGAGTGGAGTATCTGTTGGATGAATGAATGTAAGAGATGGTAAAATAATTGCTGCCTTTCCCCAGAGACCTAAGGAGATTGAGAGCAGTGGCCTTACACAGATCACGTTTCATTTGGGCTGACCTTTTCCAAGCTGTGTAACTAAGTGACGGGGTAGGCTTTGTAATCCTGATCCCCTCTCCCACTGGGGATGCAAACCAGAGCCCAGATCCTCTTATGCAAACACTCCACCACTGAGCTACATTGTAGCTCATTAATGAATGATGTATTAAAGGTATTATATTCACCTCAATTTTAATTCCTTACTCAGGAAAGTGAAGAAAATAAGTTCCACTTCACAGTGTTGTTAAGGTGTTGGTGATAATGTATGTAAAGTTCTCTGCATATGAGTCACTCAATAAAAAGTAGCAACTATTACTACATTTTACTACTATTAGATACATATTTGCTATTGATCTGGAGTTGTTTCCACAATTAACTGGGTTACAGTTATGTAAAAACATTTGCAAAGATCCCTCCAGGCTGACGGGACTAGAGACATCAGCAATCTGAATTTGGACCGGTTTGACTGAACAGAGTGCGAGCAGGCAGCCCACGTCAGAAGCAACGCTGAGGGGCTGGGGTGATGGCTCAGTGGAATAAGCGCTTCCCTGGCAAGCGCAAGGGCCTGAGTTCAATCCCTGGTTCCGCAATTAAAAACAAATTATAAAAAGAAGCAACGCTGATCCGAGGGGCTTGTCTGCTGATACCTTTTCATTCGTCAAATCTCTTTAGGAACCGCACAGCGAGCCGCCCACGGGCCTCGGCCATAGCTCACTTAGCCGTCGCTACTTAGAGGCGCATTCCCTAAGCTCCTCCTTCATGCAGAGCACGGTGTCAGGACTCCAAGGGGGCTACAGTTCGGGCCTTTCTTTGCTCTTTTGCTTCACCGCAACGAAGGAATCACGCCCTCTTTTCTGAGCTGGCCGCACCCACTCGCTCTACTCGCTGGACTAAAAAGGTAACCCAGATCTCTACCAGGTACAGACACCACGGAAACTCGCACCTTACCCTGAGCTACCGCTGAGGCCCTCTGGGAAAACGACCTTTCATCTCTCCTTCTGTCTTATGCTCAACTAACCAATGTTGATGAGAGCAAATGAAGTGATGAGGCGAGCTGCGAGGCGGGACTTAGCGCTGCCCGTTTCACGCTGATTGGGCTGCGACGGCACTAGGGGGCGGGACGCGAGAAATCGGGACCGCGCTTGCGCGCGGAGGGGGCGGAAGTGGCTGGAGCTACGCGTGCGCGGTGGGTGGAGCGCGGCTGCTATCTTCTCTGCTGGCCAGCCCAGTGTTACCCAACCTTGCGCGCACCGTGTGCTGCTCGTGCTTCACCGTCTCGTCGCAGACAGTCGCTGGCGAGTGGGCGCTCGTTTTTCGAGTCGCCATGGCTGGCTACGAATACGTGAGCCCGGAGCAGCTGGCTGGTTTTGACAAGTACAAGGTAGCGCGGGCCGGGGGGGATGCCCCTCTCCCTGCTTGCCCCGGCCGCGCCCAGGCGGCTAAGGGGCCGGCGAGAACCGTGTCACCTTGTGCCTGCCGCGTGGCTCGGTGCTCGTCGGCGGGCGTTTCTGCGGGGCGCCCCTGCGAATTCTAGGGGCTCGGGGTCCGGGAGGGTGAGAGCATCCTAGGCCATCGCCCCAGGGCAGCACGCTCCCGGGAGATTTCCTTTTCCTGGGGAGAGCTCTCTAGGATAGTGGAGTGGGAGAATTCTCTTTTCTTTTTACCTATGATTAATTGTGATTGCTTGGTTAGCCCCCTAAAAGGATGCAGTTTTCTCTGTGATTATTTTAATGGCCTTCGTTTGAATGAACTTTCTACCTGCCTTTCTTGTATACAACTTCAGAGGAAAGCTGATCCTCTGGCAGAGGAGGCTGTGGAGGAGAGTGACTGACCCAGGCCTTAACTGGGACTGCATTCCACGTCTTTCCCAGAAAAGAGGCTTCCTCAGCGGTAGCACACGGCGCCGGGGCTGTCAAATGAAATAAATGTGCACGGGAAAGATCTGAGTAATGGAAAGAGTGTGATGTGAGCTTTCGAGTACATATAAAGGTGATCCCAAATTTACGTTTCTTATTTGGCCTTGGGCATGATTTTTGTCGTTGGTGGTGGTGTTGTTAAATCCCACTCAGCCTCTCTTTTATGCTGATAAACTGAGAAGAAGAGTTTCTACTGTAAAGAGTGGTTATAAGGATTTTAGAAGCTCCTAGCAGGTAATGAACCCTCAGTACATGCTGGTGCTTAAACTTCCTTCACATTCTAACGCTGCTGCACTGTTCAATTACCATCCAGTCGCGCAGGCCTGACTTAGGGATTTCAGCCTTTCATCATTGTTTCCTGTGGAGCTTCACATCTTGACTTAAACTTTTCAGAAGAGCCATCCTCAAGTACAGTATCCTCTTTCTCCTTAGGAGTGTTCTGTTTGCTCACTGAGGTATCCTTTAGTGTGTCTTTCCATTAAATGTAATGACCAAGCAATGGGACTTGCTTGACAGGCCCTCAAGGCTTGAGCACTGTGCTTCTGTTAAGTGTCAGGCATTCAGTAAACATTTGTTGGGATGAAGGAATAACTGGAAGAATCATAAAGGACTTGGCTTAACTGGAGTAGAAGAGATAGTAAGGGGCCTTAGAACATTTCTCTGCTTTCAAGCAAAGTTGTCCGATACTTCAAACAATAGGTGGAAAGAGATTCTAAAGCTTCTTCAAAAAACTCAGGCCAAGACTTTACAACTTTGAGTTTAGAAGGTTGTTTCCTCCTTTTTGGTCTAAGTTCTGTGCCCTTTTTGTTATCTGCTCAACATTGTAAATATTGACTTGTAAAATATTTTCTCTTTTACTAGGATCTGGCTTTCCAAATAAGTACTAATGGAATAGTTGTTTATTTTGCCACAGTGTCTAATAGGGTTTCTGTTTTCTTGTAAGCAATCTCTCTAAACTGATATTTTCAGCTGGATAGGTGTCCAGATATGTCAGAAATGCCAGTGGATTTTCTTTCTTTGTTTCTTTGTTTCTTTCTGTCTTTTTTTCAGTACCGGGGATCAAACTCAGGACCTAGTGTTTGCCAGGCAGGCGCTTAGGCTGCTGACCTATATCCCTGGCCCTGTCAATGGATTTTTCTGTTCCCCCTGCCCCCTTCTCTTATCTGACTGGATTCCTGTCTGATAGATTTCCTGTCATCCTAGCAAACAAAGGTCAATGTAGCAAGTGTCCAGTGTTCACTAAAATATAGTTGATGTTAGTCTTTAGTTACAGTAAGTCTTTCTTTGGGGGAGAAAAAAAGGAACAAATGTATAACCTAACCATTCTTATAGTAGAGGGTTCTTTACTCAGTACTACATTCATATTAAAAATATGAACCCTGGGGTGTCTAAAGGAAAAATCTGTGTGGTTAATACTGCTGGACTGTGACTTGCACAGAGATCTTTCTTTTGTTGCATTTCCATTGTGCCATCTGCAGAGACAGTAAGGGGTTTTATAAGCTTATTGAATTAAAACAACCTTTCCCCCTCATAAATAGCAATCAAAACACTCAAAAGGAATTTTCATTCCCTAGTGTGACCCTTTATAATACAGCAAAGAGATGCAAAAAAAGTGATACTATGAAAGCAGCTGATGGAAAATTACTTTTGAACCAGTTTAATTTCTTTATCTTCCCCAGAGGTACATCTGAGAGCTACAGTTGGAAACCTGGCAGTTTCACAGAAGAAAGGGGAGCACACATAGACATGTAATTAGGTTTTTGTAAGCAGCAGCAGACAGTTGGTTTTTAGTACAGAAGAAAGCATGGGATAGATTCTAAGTTAGATACTTTCTTAACACTTGTATTCTTCATTGTGGTACCTAACTCCATTCTCTTAAACAGTTCTTTTAATAATTTATTGAGTGGCTGCTTTAGCTACTTTCTTTGTTAGGACATGAGCTCTGGTAAGGAAGGGCCAGTAGCTGCCTTGTTCAGTATGACCAGATCTAGCACAATACGGTGAGCAGTAGGTACTCAAGAAATGCTGAAGGAATGAAAATGGAAAAGAACATTAACCATTTTAGAAGTCTGGTCAAAGGATATTGGGAGGATACTTTTGCATTTTGAATGGGAAAGTGTTTACCACTGCAAGTATTCTCTGTTGCTTAACAATGTAGCTTCAGACAGTTATGTTGAAGGTCTCTACCTTTCTGAGGATTGTCATCCTTCCCCTCTCTGTATCCTTTTGTATGGGTTGAGGGGTTTTCCCAGAATGGATTGATAGTGCAGCAGCAGTTTCAAATTGTATCATTTTGCTTCAGAGAAGTTCTGTGTGAAATATTCTTGTTGGCTTGGTTTCAAGAATAAAGTAAAAGACAGAACAGGAAGTAGATTGTTCTCAGAGGGGAAGGGGTCAAGTAATTCAGGGCAGAAGAAAGGAAAGTATAAGGGATGAAAAACGAATTAAGATGTGTTGTGTGCATGTGTCAACTTCCCACCAGGAATGTAAACATTACCTGTTACCCTCATGTACTAATAAAATAAACAACAAAAAAAGAGAGAATATAATGTCAGGATGAGTTGGTTTCTGCTATTTTGGTAGTTCATGTGACTGTCAATGACAGTCTGATTATAGGAGTCTTGATAATTGTGAATTTATTGATATTGTGAATTTCTCATTAGAAGTTGTAAAGAGATACTGCATCTTGATGGGCGTGCTAAAGAACCAGAGTCCAAACTGGCCTTTCATCTTACTGGTTCATAAAGTTTGACTGTGTTTGTTAGACAAGCATTTATGAAGGGGCCTCTGTCAGGCACAGCCCTGGTACTGCAAAGTTAAACTGGGCTGAAATTCCTGACTTCAAATATCCCATGTGGGCATATTGACGTGTAAATAAACAGTGCCATATGGACCTGTAAGTAAACAGTTATAAATAGTAAGTGTAATTAGTTGTGGAGAGTGGAGGAAGCTTCCAGGGGGTTTGGGTTGGAGGAGAGGTGAAAGCTGAGAAAGGCTTCAGAGGTGATGGAGGAGAAGGTAGAGCTTTGTGTAGGAAGATAGAGGCTGGCTATTACCAGGTGAAGAGGAGAAGGGGCAACACAGCAGACAGCAATGGAGTGCAAAGCGATGGAGCCCAGAGAGAGTATTTTCTGGGAACTACAAGAAATAAGATGAGGTGTTCAGGTATAAATGTGGAGTAACAAGGCAGGAAACTGGAGAGTAGGGTGGGCACCAGGCAGAGGCCTTGATTTTTCTACCTTGTACAACAGCGTTTCTATAATCCAAGGATTGTTGGTGTCAGAATTGCTTGGGGGAAATTAGTTAGTAAAATCCTAGGTAATTGGTGGCAAACCTGTCACATGAGTGCTGCACCTGACTGTTATCACTGAAAGTTTTTCATCACTGTCCTAGGCTCTCATTGGGTGATCCATAGTGAATTGCTTGCACTTAGCTGCACATTGAATGTCTCATGTAGTTTTATGGTAGCGCAAAGGGGTTTTATAGGGGGCTACTGAAGACTTTTTTGAGACAGGGTCTTGCTATATATAGTTCAGGCTGGCCTTGAGCTCACTATGTAGTGTAGGCTGGCCTCGAACTTACAGTATTCATCCTGCCTCAGCTTCTTGAGTGCTGAGACTAACAGTGTGTGCCACTATGCTTGGCAAGACTTTTAAATAGGATCTAATTTGAACTTTGGAAGCTCATCCCAGCAGCTAGTAAACAGAGAGATAGAAACAGAGGGAGGAGTGCTCTAGAGACCTTTAGGATGGCCCTATTTTAAAACTGTAAGAGTCTGGGGATGGTGGTGTGTGCCTGTAATCCTAGCTTGTGGGAGGCTGTAAACAGGCAGATCACTATGAGTGGAATCTAGTAGTGAGACCTTGAACACCCTGTACACCCTTCCCTAAAACACAAATAAAATAAATAAATAAATAAATAATAAAACTGTAAGAAATGTTAAGGCATTAATCAAGATGGCTAGGATAGAATGAAGTGGGGATTCTAAAGATAGAGGTCATGTGTTGAAGTTATCCAGCAGGTTATATTTAATTTGGCTCTTACTTTGTTTCAAAAATTGGTATCATTCCCTTCAAAGTGCAGATTTCTGGGTGCTTTTGAAAAATCAGCATATTAGATAACACCTACCCTGAATTTCTTCTTTCTCTATCAGCTGAGGCTGGATAGTGCTAAAGAGGTCACTCTTTAGCATGGCTGTCTGCTTTCTTGTTGCCATTTTCCTGCTGATCCATGTTTTATGCAGATCTGCTTGTTCAACCTACTTGCTGGATTAGTGTGATCCTTGATTTAAGATTGACAACACCGGTGCTAGCTAGAGCTGATGGAGGCACGTAAAAGGTGAGGAAGAGTCTGGGAATGACTCATGATCTAGTAGGATTACTGGGTGGGTAGAGGTGGCAGTCACTGAGGCAGTTTTGCAAAGCACTATACTGTAATGCTTTAAACATTTTTTAGAAAAAAGAACAGTAGCCTTTTGTGCAGTACATTTCTGTCAGATGGGGCCACGTGAAATTGTGATTTGTGGAGTTGTGATTAAAACAAAACAAGAAAAGTCTTATTCTAAAGAACTATTATTTGTGGTTGACTTGTCCTCAGAGAAAATTTCTGTAATAATTCCATTTTCCTCTTAAGCCACAGTGAAAACGGTAGGAGAAATTCCTCATCTCTTGATTTTCTTTTATTATACCAGCAAGCTGACTGTCATCCTGTATGTTAATTGTGGCATTATCCAGATGTTACAGTTAATTAAAACATGGCTCTTTAGTTATACAGTGGTTGCCTTGACGATTCTTCTCTATGAAAAATATTCCCATAGTCTTAAGTAAAGGTTTACAAATGTCTCATAGAAAGAATTATTTTCTGCATATGGCAGAGGCAGAGTTTTCTATTTTGTTTTTGCAGTGCTGGGAATTGAACCAAGGCCTTGCCCCTACTAGGCAGTTACTCTGCACTGAGCTACATCCCTTTCCCCAGAGGAGTCTTCCTGAAGGTATGAAAGGATGAGGGGGAAGTTCTGTAGAGTGAAGGGGAGAGGTTCACCAGAAGGGAGACTATATCTTAGGTACTCTGAGGACATCTCTTGACTGGATCTTTACTGCCTTTTCAAGTATCAGCTCACTGATGATGGATTGTTTAACTGTTTAATGCTTACTATTGTAAACTTTGCAGAGTAGGAGTTTGTCCACTGCAGAAGGAAGTATGGGGAAAGATATACTAATCTGAGGCCTATGAGAATCAAGACACAGAAGCTCAAAAATCATGGTATGTTAGGGGTACAAGGGAATGTAGATGGTGAGGGCTAGACTATGCCTCAGTTCAGAGAAAGTTGCAGCAGCAAGAGCAGTATCATCATAAATACTGAATAGTAATGATAGCAATAGTGAATATTTATGTAGCATATATGCCAGACATTGCTTGAAGTGTCTCACATAGGTTGTCTCACTACTGCTCTGGGAGGTGGAGACTGTTATTTTCTGTTGCACTAAGATACAGAGAATGTAAGTAACTTGTATAAGATACCACAGCTAGTAATGGAGCTGAGATTTGACTCCAGGCAATCTGGATTGGGAGTCCATGTTCTTTATATTGTATTGCTTCCTAAAACTAGGAATACTTTGTAAACTGTCTTATATTCTAATGCATTAGGTTACAGACCTCAAAATGAGCTTAATATTGGATATGTGTCTAATGTTTGCAGATAGGGCAAATGTATAGTAAAAAACTCTTATGCTAGTGTCATGGTACATATTGGTAATCCCAAATATTTGGGAGACTGAGGCAGAATTGAAAGTTCTAGGATACCCTGGATAATTTCTAGTGAAATCTTGTCTCAAATTAAAAAATAAAAAAAGGACAGAGTATTAAAAAGTATAAAGGGGATATTGCTCAGTGATAGAATTCTGGGTTCAATCCCCACTACAAGGAAACAAAGTTAAAAAACAAAAAAGCTTTACTTTTGTCTACCTTCTCTTTCCCCAATTTTAAAATTAAAAGGTGAACTTACATTTACTAGTCATGCATTTAGTTGAGTACAGTAATCCCCAGTGTCTATAGGAGATACAGTTCAGGAACCTCAGTGGATTCCTGAAACCTTGGATAGTACACACAAACCTATGATAAAGTTTAATTTATAAATTAGGCATAACAAGATTAGTGTGCTGGCCCCACCCCCAGAGCGGGCTGAGATAGCAATTGAGACTGGGTGTGGTGGCGTACCTGTAATCCCTGGCTGTAAACAGGCAGATCACAAACGAGTCTGGTCTAGTAGAATGCTCTGTAGACCCTTCCCTAAAATACAAAACAAACAAAAAAACAAACCCCAAACCCCCCAAAAAACAAAGAACAAGAGATTAGCAAAAATAGGTACTAATGTGATAGAGTAGTTATAACCATGTACTGTGTTAAAGTAATGCAAACACAGTCACCTCAGAATATCTTGTACTAACCCTTTTGTGAGGTCTTAAGATGGTAAGACATCTGCATGAAGAGCTCAAGTACACAGAGTGACAGGGGCACTATGGCATAGAGTTGTACTATTGTTTAGGGGGTCACTTGACCACAAGCATGTGATACTGTGATAGTTGATCTGAAAACTGAGACAGCTACAATGACTAGCAGTTGGGTAGTGTATGCGGAAGGAATGGATACCCTAGAGGGGGATGTTCACATTCAGCATGGACAAAACGAGATTTCATTGTGTCGTTCAGGATAGTACTCAATTTAAAAATTATGACTTTTTC
Source organism: Tympanoctomys barrerae (assembly GCA_002564285.1). Taxonomy (NCBI): domain Eukaryota; kingdom Metazoa; phylum Chordata; class Mammalia; order Rodentia; family Octodontidae; genus Tympanoctomys; species Tympanoctomys barrerae. Next base: position 9,756 of record NDGN011411953.1, read on the forward strand.
TTTCTAAAGTTTCCCATTGAATATTTTCTGACCATGATTGACTAAAAGCACAGAAAATGAAACTTGAGTGTCTACTGTATTGAATATTTCATCTACATTTCTAATTGAAATAACAGGCTTTTAATTAATTAAACATAATCTTTAGCAGATAACCTAATCTTAAAACTTGATTTCTTCACCTGTGAAATGCAATAGTACCTATTTCATAGGATTATAAAAATTGAATGAGACAGCATTTGTAAAGTGCTTGTCATATCATTCTATTGTTAGTGGCAAGTAAGTGAAAAACAAAACATTTGTGGATCCCTGTTTGTTAACCTTAGTAGCGTGTAACATACATGCATGTACTCCAGTAAGTTATTTCAGGAGAAAGTATGTTTTAGGAAAGGAAATTTTGGGTGGCAACTTGATGGACAGGTAGGAACAATAATGAGAGGTTTATGTCTTGCTTGTGTCTCACAGACAATCCTCTTTCTAATCATATCTGTAGTGCAATAAGCAGAACAAATGCTTTTCTCAAATATCACTCTCCTATTTAAGACTCTTCAGTGGCTTCAACATGTTGGGCATGTGTTTGAGGCCCAGATTCCTCAACAAACATTTCAAATTCCTTTGCTAAATTATCCCTTGTAAATTACCCCTTTTTATCGCTTGTTAGAGTTTACTTGCCTAAGCCTAGCAGGTAAGCCTGTTTGTAATCATGACTTCTTGTATTTGTCTTCTGGTGCCAGCTCTTGTCCAGTTTTCTCTTACCACCCTCTTCTCTGACTTGTTAGCAGGTGTATTTGACAATTATTTTCTGAAAGGAGACCGCATTGTTCAGATTCATGTGCTCTGTGGGTGTATTTCTTGAAGGCTTGTGTTGATAAAAAGTACTGAAAGAGTTGTTGTTTTTATTTCTGCCCAGGGTCAGTCTGCTCCACCCTTTTTTACATTTTAAATTAGATTTGATATTTTCATATCACAGTAGATTGTTGGTAGTACAAAGCCTCCTTGCCTTTAGTAGGCAGTTGGTACTGAATTTTATTATACTTTACCAAATGCTTGTATTTGAAGTCATGTGGATGGGGATAGGTGTCAGCCACTTAACTATTTCTGGCAGCTTATTGTTCAGCCCAGAAGTTGAAGGAATTTCATTTGTCTTCACTAGAGCAGTAGTCTTACATCAGAATTGCCTGGAGGGTTGTTAAAAGGTTGCTTGGCTACACTCCTGTATTATCTGATGGTGTAGATCTGGATGGGGCCAGTGATTTCTGTCCAATTGGGTCATTATGCTTTAGAATCACCACATTGAAGAAATGTTCAGTTGTACTACAATGTGAAGAGCAGTTGATGAAACCAATAAATGAATGTAAAGGAATAAGAAGTTATATTATTACCAGTGTAATCATGTTAGCTCTCAACATAAGATAGTCTTGAATTTTTTTTCTTTTTTCTTTTTCTTTTTTTTTTACATTTCTTTGAGACAGAGTTTTATTATGTAGTTTAGGCTATTCTTGAACTCTGTAGCCCAGGTTGGTCTCATTTGTGGTGATCCTCCTGCCTCAGGCTCCCAAGTGCTGGGATTACAGGTGTGTGCCGTTATACCTAGCCAGATAGTCTTTGATTTTTGAGCTTTAAGATGTCTCTTCAATAAGAGTGCTTGGGGTATAGCTCAGTGGTAGAGTATGTGCTTAACATGTACAGGATCCTGGATTTAATGTATCCAGCATTCCACCCCCCCCCCCNCCAAGGTCTGGTCTCTAGCTTTCACAAAAGCATGTAATCAGAACCATTTTTTAAAAAATCTTATCTCTAAAATAGAAAATATGATGCCATTAATAATGTTTATTTTCAATTGCAGAGTAACAAATTATAACAGTGCTAGTTTTGTAAAACAACATTTTTTTTTTCATTATTGGTAATTGAACCCAGAGCTTTCACACACAGCTACATCCCAGCTCCCTCCCCACCACTTCATTTTTAAATTTTGAGATAGTGTCTCAAGTAGTCCCTAAATTGCCCAGGTTGAGCTCCAACTTGCCATCCTGTCTCAGTCTTCCAGGGTGCTGGGATTACAGATATTTGTAGCCAAGTAGCAGCATTACTGCTTGGTTTACAGGCAACTTCTCCACACCAATGAGATGGTGTCTTCTATGACATCTTGCCACTTGGCCATAATATGTCCTGTCAAGCCAATGACCATCTTCTTCAACTTTGCTATATTGTGTTGGATGGATGCAAGTTAGAAGTCCCACCCTCAAGGAAAGAAAGTGAACCACAAAGGGAAGGAACCTTAAGATGTGTCTGCCACAAATTGGAAGAAAACAATATATCTTCTGGGAATTTCAGTGTGTTGGATCCAGGCAGTTCTTGCTGGTACTCAAGCCAGGATAGGATAATCTGGTTTAAAACAAAGTGATCAGTTTTAGAGATGTAGTCAGACATGACTTAAGATCTTTATTAGATGCAGAGAGACTTACAGTTTAGGCCTGTTTACTAGCTGTTATCACTGATGCATGAGAAACTACCTGGACACACAGGCTTTTCTTTTCTTTCTTTCTTTCTTTTTTTTTTTTTTTTTTAACAAAATGCTGGATTCTGTCTGGGTGCACAGAGGCTGAGGTTCTAAATGATTTCAGCAGCTGGATGGAGGAGAAACTTAAGTTCTTATAGGATTTGGACATGGATTTATAATCCCAAGGAGTCTGGGCAGGATGTTTGGGGTCAAAGTTCCCAGGACAGTCAGTATATGTGTGTATACTTGACTAGATTGAATATCCTGTCCTAAGATTTCTTCATGGCCACCTGTTCTGTTTTCTGAGAGCAACATGGCTTTTTAGTGGTTTCCTGTTCTTTGTGGAGGTAGGCATGTTTGTTGAGAGGATCTCTCAGGGCAGACATAACATTAGCTTTGTTAATGTATGAATTTTATGTTCTTTAAGTAAATGAACAGGGGGATAATTGTATTTTATAATATAAAATGAGGAGAAAAAAATAATTCCTTGAGATTATGACACATATAGATGTAATATGTAGGAACTTGAAAGCAGTTTCCTCCTGTAAAGTTGAAATTGCTATAGACTAGTTGCCAGGGGAACAGATAGCTCTTTGGTGAAGGAAGTGATTCTTCATCTCATCACAGATACACTGTACACTGCTGTTTCAGTAAACATGCAGATATTTCATACATTTACCTGTTCTTTTTTTCATAATTTTATTGATAAACAAATAGCAATGAGACAGTTTCAAATCAAATTGGT
>NDGN011411969.1:0-10225 GCA_002564285.1 Tympanoctomys barrerae
GCTTTGCTTACCTTAGCTTGTTTTAAGTAGGTGCTTTAGACCACTGAACTATCTCACCAGCCCAGCCCTGGAAGTTGAACCCAGGGCTTTCACACTGAGTTACATCGTCAGCCCTTTTTTATTTTTTATTTGGAGACAAGGTCTCACTAATTCACCCAGACTAGGCTTGAACCTGCGATCTTCCTGTCTCAGCCTCCCAAAGTGAAGGAATTCTAAGCCTGCACCACCGCGCTTAGCTGTCATTGCTCTATGGCAGTCGGTGGTCAACTCCTCAGGATGCTGCCTGTGCTGTGACACGGGCAAGTGATGCCCAGCCTCGCCACCTAGGGGTGGCTTGGAGCACTGCGCCCTCACCTGCAGCATGTCCACCATCTTCCGGAGATCTGCAGCCCGCAGGCCGGCAGCTTGCTGCATGGTAAAGCCCTTAAAGTTCTCAATGATGCAGAAGCCATTAATCTGAGTTTCCTCATTCTCCAGGAGCTTCTCCAGGATGAAGCAGTACGCCTGCAGGATCTGAGCCACACAGCAAATGGGGTGTGAGAGCCGCCCACAAAGACAATTAAGACTCTAGCCTCTGAGGAGACAGCTAAGTGGCACATTCCCTACTGGAGGCACTTGCTGCAGGGTTCCATCCAGGACGTCTTCCCGCTGTGAGTGTCTACCCAGAAATAACCTCGAATGTCACGTCCATGGTTGAGCATCACAGTGTTTATCCTGGGACTTGGAGTAGTGGAACTACCGCAAAGGACCTAAATGTCCAACAGGAAGTGGCAGGTGCAGTGACAGTGTTTTTAGGACATGGACTCTAGGTACGAATAAAGTACCTAACATGTACTAATAGAGACAAAATACCTGGGGGTGGAATGGTGGATGATTTTAAACTTGCAATTTTTGTGTATCGTAAAATGAGTAGATGTTATTTGTAGGAGAAAAATATTTTAAAACATCTCCCTTAAGGAAGTTTCAGGGCTAAAGCTAGTATCTTATTTCATGGAAATCACCAGAAGCATCCATAATAAGATCAGGCAGGACATAAGGTGTCACTGTTTCTACCACCACTGACCTCTATGCTGGAAGTACTGGCCTATGTAATCGGTTTGGAAGGAGCAGCTGAGACAGGGTCTCACTACGTAGTGCAGATGGCCTTGAACTCATGAACGGAGCCCCGGCTGGCCGACTCCTGGCAATCTTCCTATCTCAGCCCCCTGAGTCCTGGGGTTCTAGGCGTGCACCACCAAACCCAGCAGTAAGTGATTTTTTTCTTCTTAAAAAAATCAGGAACATAAGAAGTAAAAAAGAAGAAAAAGCATCACTTCTATAGGTAATACTAAGTATACTTAGAAAACTCAACATAATCCATTTTAAAATAAACAGCAAAAATAATTCAGTAAGGGGCCGGGGAGATAGCTCAGTAGAATAAGCTCTTGCCTGGCAAGTGCAGGGTCCTGAGTTCAATCCCCGGTACCAAAATAATAATAATAATAATAATAATAATAATAACAATAATAATAATAATAATTCAGTAAGATAAAAGACAAATTGACATGCAAAAACAACAATCTTCTTGTACACAACTACTCATTAGAAGAGAAAGCCCCAGCAAAATACACTCAAAAGACAAATTTAAGGAAGAATGTGCGCAACATTTAGGAGGGAAACTTGAAAACTCCTGAAAATTCAAAAGTAGAGTTTTATTCAAAATTTGAATAAAATGCGTGGCACCTGTTTGTGAACAGGTCAACTAGCCATGAATATGGCATTTACAAAGACACGATTCTCCCCAAGTTTGTCATTTACATGTGATCCTATCCCCTTAAAAATGTACCTAGTGTTTCTCTAGGAGCTGGACAAAATAATTTTAAAGTTCACAGAGGAAACGAATATTTAAAAATAGCTAGGAAGGGGCCGGGGAGATGGCTCAGTGGAATAAGTGCTTCCCTGGCAAGCACAAAGGCCTGAACCGAGTTCAATCCCCGGTTCCACAAAAAAAAAAAAAAAAAAAAAAAAAAAGCTAGGTAGACCAGATGTGGTAGTGCACACCCGTAATCCCTGCACTTGGGAGGCTGAGGCAGGAGGATCCCTGCAAGTTTAAGGCATCCTAGGCTCCTGGGCTACATTGTGAGAGCCTATCTCAAAAAAAGAAAAGAAAAGAATAGCTAGGAAAGCCTAGAAAAAGCAGAGTATTAAGGATAAGGAGCTGCAGTATATGTAAGTAGCAGGACGCTTGCCATGCATGCACTGGGCCCTGGGTTCCATCCCTAGGACCACACCAAAAGAAGAAGAAAAGCTAAAGAAACACGGCATTAACCTAAAAGATATTACACACACACCATACAAATTTCTATAGTTAAAGCAGGGTGGTATTAGAGAATGAATAGACAAAGAGACCAATGGAACAGAATCTTAAAATACAGAAATAGATCCCAGATGTGTGGAAATATATGATAAAGATAAAACATCACATCTTTGAGAAAAGGTGGGCTTCTTAATAAGTGGTGTGGGGCAACCAGATAGCATTTTTCAAAAATGAATTTATACTGTGTCCTCTAAGAACCCTGTGGAAGGCTCAATGGCACAACCAAAGTTCTTTTTCTCACCCACCCCACAGACCTCATCGAAGGTGATCTCGTCAGACTGCCAGTTCTCGATTTTGAAGAGCATGACCACTCGGCCATACTTGTCCCGGCTGGAGAGCACACCGGGGTAGCCAGCCTCGATGGTGCACCGTATGGCCTCCAGGGACACACTGTCGAAGAGCTCGGGGTACTGCAGCCGGAAGTGCACGTAGCCTGGAGGGGCAGAGCCAAGAAGCTTTAGGGAGCCCGCGGGTGCTGGCCAACATGCCCCTAGGAGGCCTGGGAGCATCTACATCCATCCTGTGTGAGATGGAGCAGCACCCTCAGTTTGTCTGAGCCCCATGCTTCCTCTCCAAAAAAAGAAAAGATGGGATGATAAAATGGGTGTAGTGGCACACACTGGTAATTCCAGTAGTGTGAGCCCATCCTGGGCAATCTGTAATTTAGCAAGACCTTATTTCAAAATTTAAAAAATAAAAATAAAAAAGAGCTAGAGATGTAGCTCAGTACAATAGGTTCAATCCCCAGTACTAAGAAAAATTTCAATCTCTCTTTCCTTTTTTTTTTTTTTTTTTTTTTTTCTTTTTTTTAAGACAAGATCTCACTATGTAGTTCAGGCTGGCCTGGATCTCACAACAATCCTCCTGCCTCAGCCTCCTGAGTACTGGGATCACAAGCATGCGCCACTAGGCCTGGCTCCTTTTCTTTGTCCCTTACCACTAACATTCTACATTCTCTTATTTTATATTTCCCTAGCTTATTATCTCCACCAGTAAGATGTAAATCCAGGAAGACAGGGAAGAGATTGTGGTCTGTGTTGTTTTCCACTGCAATCCTAAAGCAGTGGTTGGAACAGCGTGGCAGGAGTAAACATTTGCGGAAGGAGGGCAGAGAGGCTTCTGCCTGCCTCCCTGTGGGTTCCAGAGCAAAGGGCCGGTCTGAGAATGGGGTCGGGGGCTGGTGCTCCAGTTCTACTTATTGAGCTCCAAAACAGAGAGGAGATTCCTCTGGCAATCAGGTGCTGACAGACTCATTCATCATTCATTCATTCATTCATTCATTCATTCATTCATTCATTCATTCATTTACTGTCAGAACTGAATGGGAGTTCAAAGTCAATCTGATCCCCACATATGCACACCCACTTTGTGGAGAACACTAGGGAGGCTCAGAGTGACTTGCCCATGACACTAAGGGAGTCTTCTTAGAGCCAGCCCAGGGTGGACCCCTTCTCTGTCTTCTTTTCTGCGAGTGCAAGGCTCACCTTTGAGCAGCTCATAGGCGCGGCCCACGTCAAACTTGCGTGCCCGGATGAAGCGCAGGAAGAAGGCGTTGTCTCTTCCCTGCACTCTCTCCGCCACCGCCAAGGCCAGCTCTTCCCCGGAGGCCGCCTGGGTCTGCACCAACTCCTGCAGCTCCCGCACCACCTCCTCCCGAGTCTCCTCCCTCTCGTTCAGCTCATCCTTGGCCTAGAGCAAGGCAGCATGGGCATGGTGTTGCAGGTGGGTGCCGGTGAGGAGCAGGATGCAGGAGATATGATCAGACAACATGGTGTACGTTTCAAAAGACAATCATTACAAATCCCCCCTCAAAATACTCCCCCTTGTTTCAGACACACTCTTCCCACTGTTCTTGTCACTTCCTGAAGCTGTTCTGGAGGTCCTCTTTCCTGGGTGTCTTCAGTTGCCCAGGGTTGCTTTGATGTTCTGAATCAATTCCATGCAAATACCTTTCAAGATCATTTTGACTTTGGGGGAAAGCTAGAAGTCACATGGTGGCAGCTTGGGTGAATCAGATAGATGAGGACATGCCATGATGTTTTTGCAAGTCTGTTTCTCCTTTGGGTGGCTCTTGGAAGTAGCATTCACCATAGTTTCAGAGCTGATGGGATCCTACTAGAGCTGGCTCACCAAGAGCCCCCAGGTGCAGCTGCTGGGCCTCTTGTTCTGCAGCCCACACGGGTGGCATCTGTGCTGGCTGCACCCAGATTGTTGTATTGGAGAAAGTGGGGTGAGACTATTCTGCATCATCTGCAGGGCACCAACTGCCAACAGCCCATTTCTAACTGTAATTGCCCATGGCCTGCATCCTTACAGCGCCCTGCCAAATCTGTCGATGCATTTCCCATGACCTATCATGGTTAGCATCTCATCACATGTCTCAGAGGAGCAGACAGAAGTTCCTAGAGGTGAAATATTCTTGCCCAGTGTCACCCAGATAGAAGCAGATGGGGCTAAGACTGCAGGCTCCTTCTTTTCTCTTCGCTGCCTCCCAGGCTTGATTCTAAGCTTCTCCAAAATGAAGATCCCCCACAGAGTGTAGCCTCCTCCCACAGAGCCTCAGCCCCCTCCCTTGGCCTGGTGCAGAGCTCCACAGGTGCTGGCAGGGCTCTCTTTGAGGGCAGGAAGGGGAAGAGAAACGAGGGCCACCAAGGTGGGGCCCCTAATAGCACCTCCTCTAAGATGTCCAGAGACGCGAGATAGGAACCCAGACTCAGCTAAGCCACTTGGAAGCCCCCCAGCGGCCTTTAGACAGCCCTACCAGCATTCCCAGTGCATAGTCCAATCACCTCTGAACCAGACCAGCAAATGGCTTTCATAGGTACAGAAGGCAACACCCAGAGAGGAAAACCCATCCACTCAAGTCACACAGAAATCTGGAAGCAGGTTTGGCTCTAGAACTTGGGCCTCTTGTCTATCCAGTGGGGGCAGAGCTGGGTCCTCGTCCAGTCAAGCTACTTCCAAATGAGTGCTGCTCATAGGTAAGGCTAAGATGATCCCTAGTCCGGAAGCTTCAGGCTGAGCTTTGGGTCAGGGAGGACTGGGTGCTGCTCAGCTCAGCAGCTGCCATAGCCCTGACCGCCCAGATGGTCCTAGAGTAGGCTGGTCCAGCAGTGCTGAACCCTTCTACAGGGGAAAGGGTACTGCTGGTGTGGCCTTACCCACTCTCCTCCATCCCTGTGTTGCCGCCCTAGACCACTCCTCCCTGCACTCTGGCCTCCTCACCTTCTGCAAGGTATGGCGTGGCAGCTGGCTGCACAGGCCAAACACAGGCCCGTGGTCCTTGGTCGTGAGCTTTTCCAGCTGAGCCCGGAGTTCCTGCTCCTCTTCGGTGACCATGCGGAAGGTGCCCACCTGAGCCAAGGGGAGAAAGAAGGAAGCAAGAGCAGCCCCCAATCCCATCAGCCTGAGCGAGCCCGGCCAACAGGACTGCTGAGACCCTGAACAAATGGGAGAGGAGCCGGGGTACTCACCCCCTCTGACATGTTGCCTCTGAAGACACAGCACACAAAGAAGAAAGGGCCAGCTGCTTCCTTCGTTCTAGACTAGCTGGCTGGTCCAGCCCTAAGAGGAAGCCAGAAGTGCGGTGGTGCTAGAGAAACGGTCCTGTGATTGTCTCAGAAGAGAGGGTCTCAAATATTCCCTGTGCCCAAACCCCCTGTAGGCATTTGTTAGAAAAGCAGGTGTGTGGGCCCCACCTCCCGGGACTCTGAGGTTCAAGCCAGCCCTAAGAATCTGCAAGTCAGACCCCTCTGGGTGGCTCCATAGGGGACCATCTTGGGCCACACTGCTTTGAGAAGGGGCACTGTACAGATATCTCAGACCTCGCTGTGTCAACAAGTTGGTTCAGCCCGGAAAACATTACAACTGGGCTCCATTCTCAGTGAGGGGATCACTGCAGAATAAGGTCTGCCTCCTCTCTTCTGTGGCCCGCCAGCCCCAGCCAGAGGCTTCTCCTCAGCGGGTTCCCTCTCTCTGATTCTCATCTATGATGTGTGTCCAGGGCTTTTGTTGCCCTAAGTATTTCCTAATTCATTATCTCAGAGCTAGGCCTGGTATTATTGTTCCCATTTTATATAGGAGGAAACAAGTGCAGGACATAAGTGACTCCTAAATGGTTAGATAACCCAAAATAGCCAGGAGTGAGACTCAACCCTTCCTGTCTGCTCTATGAGGAGCCAGCGAAGCGCAGAACGGAAGTGGCACCTGGGTTCCAATTCTGTGTCTTTGGGTTGCAGGCAGTATTATTTCACCTGTGTCTTGCTTGGCCCTGTAGAGATGGAAAGGTTATGAAATGTAATTAAACCATGCCCATACCGGGGAGAGAGCTCAGTCAAATAAGCACTTTGCTGGCAAGTTCAGAGTCCTGAGTTCAATTCCCAGTGCAGGAAAAAAGAAAAAAAAAAAAAAAAAAAAACATGCCCACAGAAGCAAGTGCTCAGTCAGAAGAACAAATCCCACCTGTGGCCTACAGCTGGGCCTTCTTTCCACTGGGTACTTTTGGAGATAGTTCTTCTGTCCCCTGTGTAAATGTCCCTAGAACCTTCCTTCAAGGACCCTGCACTATCTTGCCTGGTTCCAGGGGCAAAGCTTGGGCTGGAACCTTTCATTTGTGTGACACTGTTTTTTGTTCTGTATTTTTTTAGGGAAGGGTCTACAGGGTGTTCAGGGTCTCACTACTAGATCAGACTCATAGTGATTCTCCTATTTACGGACTCCCAAGTGCTGGGATTACAGGCATGTGCCACCACATCCAGTCTCAATTACTATCTCAGGGTGCCCCAAGGGCAGGGCTGGCATAGCAGGCCTGGAGATCGAACCCCCGGCCCCTGTGCCTGCTTGCAGGTGCTTTAATCTGCTGAGCTAGACACTGTCTGTTTTGACACCTAGAGCCAACATATCACCAGGTAAACTCCCTAGGACAACTGAAGTGGCAGAAGAAAAAAAAAAAAAGCAACTTGCCTGGGTCCAAAGACCTAGGTCCAAATCAAGCTTTGTCATATATGTGACCTGAGGCAGGATATTTAACTTTTCTGGGTCTCAGTCTCCTCATTTTCAAGTTGAAGATAATAACAGTACTACTAGGAAGAACGGTCATGAAGGCCAGATGGCTTCTAGAATGTACCCAGCGCAGAGTTGTGCTCTAGAACAGTCCTTTCCCTGTCTTAGCATCACACTGAGCATCAGTCTATCTCAGGGAATATCTGAGGGTCTCCCACCTGCAACTCTTTCCACTGTGCAGTCCCAGAAAGGGCAGGAAAGTTCTGGAGGCTGGAATTGCACAGGAGCCAAATGTAAACCATTAAAACATGCAGACATAGAAACAAGCTGAAAAACCTACCACTTAGGTTTTTCTGGAAATGGAAATAGGCTGGTGGAATCATCCCAAGGAATTATTGGCATTAAAAAAAATGCTTATTTATGAACTGTATACAATGAAAACAATGCCTGCCACAGTTTTGTTTCTGTTCTCTGCCTTCTACAGTTGCCAGATGAGACACAATAACTTATTATTGCTATTTGGGACATACTTAGACTAAAAAAGAATGTGTTATTCATCTAAAATTTGCCTTCCCCCTCTCCCAGGGGGAGGATTGAACCCAGAATCTTTGCACTGGGCTACATCTCCAGCCTTTTTTTTAAAAATGTAATTTAAGACAGAATCACCCTAAGTGACCCAGGCTGGGTTCAGACTTGTGACCTGCTTGCCTCAAGAAATTTGCATTTTACCAGGAATTCTGTCTCAGTATTTACCACGGCCATGATGAGGTGGAAACTGACACTGGAGAATGGCACATGGGGCTCAGCTGCACAGCAGCCTAGGATGCAGGCTTCCCCCTGCCTCCCAGCTCCCTGCTCATCTGGGGCCCTCTTACCTGCTTGATCAGCAGCTGTTCCTTGGGGCTACCTGGTACCTGCACTGACCTGAAGCACCAGTGCTGCCCTTGGCTGGGGGCATGTCCAGTCAGCAGGTCGGGATTAGTGTGTCACAAGGAACTTCTCACTGCCCAGTTTCCCATTAAGTCGGGCTCCCGAGAGGCCCAGAGTGGGTAAGTGCAGGGCCAGGGGAGAGGCCAACCTGGCAGGAGACGCTGTCAAAGCCCTCCTTTGTGTGCTCCTGCTCAGCTTCTGCTCAGCCATGTGGAAGCTGGAATCTAGGCCAGCTCCATCCCTCTTCCCTGCCTTCTTGCTCCTCAAACTCCCAGGGGCTCCCACTTGGCACAAGTTGCTGAAAGGCAAAGAGAAATTGTATATGTCCCCTAGGTGCAATAACAGCTCTGGCAAATCCGGAGCTATGCCCTGTTCTCTCTCAGGGCCACATTGTGTGGGGCCAATTGGGAAACGTAGCCTGTGCTATGTGGTGCAGTGAGGCTAAGGTCAGGCTCAGGAAGTAGACTGCACACACTTTGTGTGTGTGTGTGCTATAGTACTGAGCTCCACTCCCAGCTCCTGCCCACCTTTCAATCTTAGCTTCAGCCCCTTCTGGCTGGAAGAAGTTGCTGTACCTCTTGACAGCTATGTATCCTTGTCTGAGAAGCGGGGATTATTAGAGGACCAAGCTCAACATGTTAGGAAGTCTGAGATGGCAGCGAAATGCTTACTGCAAGCTCTTAGCTGCCTGGTGTGTAGGCAATTACTCCAAATGGACAATCAGGAGGCATCTCGGTGGAGGGAATATTGGTATCCAGTCCTCTGAACAGTAAGAAGACCCTCTGCAGCCCCTCAGCAAGGGGTGGCTTCCCAGTCTCTGCTTTGGTATTGGAGGAGGAAATAGACAGTTCTGTAATGCCATTTTTGGTCCAAGTTTGCCTTCCAGAGGTGTACAGGCAGAGGCCGGCGCCTGTGCACAGGGCATTCTCTGGAACCAGTTCTAGAAATGCTGGTTTTTCACAGAGGGTCTTTGTTTTGTGATGCTACAAGTGCTCTACTGCTGAGCTACACCCCCAGTTGCAATTTCCCCAGACTCAGTCCTTTTCTGCCATCTCCCACCGTAACAGGCATGGGATCTCTGCAGACATTTGGGGGCTGATACTCTCCTGAAGGAACTGCAGGGAACTAACCCTTCCCTCATCTGCCTCCCCTAGCCCCTTGTCCCAGAGTGGGCTTCAAAGCCTGGTGTTTAGATGTCAAGGTGCACCAGAGCCATCCTGGGTTCTTTGCTCCCAGTACTTTCTTCCTTGGGCTCCCGGTTTGGCTGCTGTCTGGCTTTTTTTTTTTTTTTTGCAGTACCAGCCATTGAACTCAGGACCCTATGTTTGCCAGGTAAGCGCTTATTCTACTGAGCTATATGCCTGGCCCTGGCTCTTGGTTTGGTACCTTTCCAGGTTTTCTATGGAGCTAGATCCCTCAGTTCCATCATCCTGATTCCTAGGCATCTACTCCTGTACTATGTATAACCTACACAGTATCAGCCATTAGCTACACACAGCTTTTCTGCACTGGAAATGGGCTAATGTGACCAAAAAACTGAAATGTTTGATTGATTGATCAAGTAAATGAATTATGAACAGGAGTTTTGTTTTGTTTTGAGATAGGGCCTCACTATGTAGTTCAAGCTGGACTTGAATTTACCGTGTAGCAGAGGCTGGCCTCAAATTTACCGTGTAGCAGAGGCTGGCCTCAATCCTTTTGTCTCAGCCTCCTGAGTTATAGGACTGGATTACAAGCATGTGCCAATAGGCGGGGCTGGGTTTGAAGACTTAGTGCAAAGGAAAGAGTGCAAAACATTTCATTGACATGTTTTGTCTGCTTTGTTTTGTTTTGCTAGGGACAGAACCCTGGTCTTGACATACTTGCTAGGCTATGCTCTACCATTGAGTAGACCCCTAGTCTTTCTTTTAACAATTTCTTTTTTTTTTTTTTTTTTTT
>NDGN011411980.1:0-19329 GCA_002564285.1 Tympanoctomys barrerae
TCAGGCCCTTGCGCTTGCCAGGGAAGCGCTTATTCCACTGAGCCATCTCCCCAGCCCCTGAGCTCTCAAATTCTATTTCTCCCAAACAGGAGCAACTTAAAACATATTCCTGAATTTGTTTTGCATTTAAATGAACTTGGACTGGATGTAGACATCGTGTCACGGCTTAGAGTGGGAGGCCAGCGAGGCAGCAGTGCCCCTGGAGGCATGTTACGGAAGTGTCATCCAGAGAAGTCGGTCTTCGGGGTAGCCCTGGTCACCCACACTGCAGTGCTGCTTTGGCCCAGGATGTTTGTGGTGTTTTCCAGATGTACAGGAACACCTTACATGGCTGCTATTGTTCAAAGGGCACGTGACAAGGGTGTGTGTGTGAGTGTGTGTGTGTGTGAGTGTGTGTGTGTGCTCTGGCAGTGGCTGGGTTGAGGCAGGCAGGGACAGGAGGGAGAGACTGGGGGCTTATGCTGGCCAGAGGGGGTGCATTTTAAGTTGCTGCTAATGCAGAGCTTTGCAGCTGCTAAGCTGAGGAATGTTCTATGTCTTTAAGAGGCTGGGCGGGGTGACAGGTGTTTGGAAACCCAGGGACTTGGCAGAGGGACTGCTTACTGTCACTGCCCGAGGAGCAGACACACGTGAATATGTGAGCCCAGCTCATTTGCCATCCAGAACGCAATGCTCCGGTCCTCCCTGTTGCATGTACTCACCATGGTATCACAATGTGTATCTTGTCCCCCATCTGACTCAGAAAGGTCGTGGGACCCTCTGGACAAGGCGACCCTCTGCGCTGTCTCCCACCTGTCGCTGTGCAGAAGGGAAGCTTGGCCCCATGCAGCTGCTCAGAGTCTGCTGGCTTGGCCCAGGATGCCTGTGGCCCATTGTTCTGTGTGGATTGGGCCCATTTCCCCACCTGTAGCTGGCACTCCAAGGAAGGGGACCCTGTCATAGATTTCTTTCCTAAAAATAGCAGGACATAGGTACTCAGAAAATGTCTTCAGCCCCAGTGGCCTTTCTTTGTGCCATGTGTGTCCAGAAGCGGTTGTGCTAGAAGCTTGTTTGCATTATTCCACATTATGGAATGCTAGGTGGCCAGAGAAGGGGCACAGATGCCGTAGGCGAGCCAGGCGCATCCTCAGTGCATTATTATTCTGACAAAGGGCAAGAGAGGGAAGTAGTAAAATCCCATCTTGGTGATGAGACAAGGGTAACTTCATGGGTCGCTATTTTTACACAGCAGGAGCTGGGCAGGACGCATGCCCAGCCTGCCAGCGTGGGTGCTGGGGAAGGCTAGGGAATCACCTCCAACGTGTCTCCTTACTGTTGCAACAGGAAAACACCAAGATTCAAAGCTGGTGAGCACAGGCCCAAGAGAACACGTGTGGGGACTTGCTGTCTTTGAAAGCCCCTTTCCCCTCACACTTTGTCCTAGTTTTGAAACTTTGCATGTTTAAAAAAAGTGAGTTTTGTTTTGAAGTTGCAGACCTGGAGAATAAAGATGCAGAAGCAAGGGTGTGCGCAGTGGGGCGCTGGTTCCTGTTTCCTCGGCTGACAAGAGAGAGAGCTGAGCTAGGAGGTGGCGGCCAGAGCCCCGGTGTGCAGTGTTCAGTGTGCGGTGGGTTGGAGAGAAGCAGCGGGGTACAGACCAGGATGTGGCTGGCTGCAGAGTGTGGCTTCCGGTCCCAGCGCAGAGCAGAGCAGAGCTCACAGGAGGTGGGGGCTTGCAGCGCGCCTGAGCGCCCCATTGCAGAGCTTCCTTCTCGGCCCCTGCTGAGGGGCGGGTGGCAGCAGGAGCCCTGAGCCCTGCACCCTGCACGGGAAGCCAGCAACAGTCCAGGCAGCTGCCCTGGGCTGGCCCGGGCTGCCCTCTGGGGCACAGTCCCCCTGTCCTTTGGATCTGCTCCCCACACGCAAGCCTGTCCACAGGCCTTCTGGCCCTGTCCATTTCCAGAGGGAGCTTTTTTTTGAGACAGGGTCTCACTGTGCAGTTCAGACTGGCCTTGAGCACACTTTATAGCCCAGACTGGACTCAGACTTGCAGAGATTCTTCTGCCTCAGCCTCTGGAGTACTGGGATTGCAGGCACACGCCCAGTGAGCCCTGACTCACCCCTGCTCGTGGCCCCCACCTCTGCAGAAGGGGCTCTAGCCGGCACGCAGAGCCGCCATGATAGGGCCCTGTGTGCTTCTCAGCCTTCTCCAAGCCGCTCCTGCTCTGCCCCAGCAAAACGTCCCCCGCTCTAGTCTGTGACTTTCACTTACCCTGTCACATCCTGTAAATCCTTTCTGAACCACAGGATCTACTTCAAAGGCTGTGTCCTTCAGGGGGACACAGGAGACCACCGTCCTTCGGTGTGCCATAGATTTTGCATGACACCTCCGCCGTGGACACTTGTACACCTCCTATTACCTCCTGGTAACTTATTGGTTTGTTTTTGAGTCAAGGTCTCGCTATGTGGTTGAAGCTGGCCATTCCCATGTAGCCCAGGCTGGCCTCAAGCTCATCGCAATTCTCTTGCCTCAGCCTCCTGAGCGCCGGGATTACAGGCGAGTACCATGCCACTCAACCCACTTGGTACATTTCTTATGTTTAATAAATCTTTGTTGGATTCCATTGAATGTGGTTATTGGGAATGTACCAGACTAATTTTGAGAAAACAGATCTTTTGTCTCTTGCTGCACTGGTAGAGAAATAAAAGGAGACGTGGGTGTGTTGCTCTCTCTGCAGGGGACTCCAGGAGGACTGTCCTTTGGGTCAGATTTCCTATTTCATATTATCAAAAATTTCTCAGCCTCCCGGGCTCCTTTCTCTTCCTGCCGCGTGGTCATTTCCTCCTCACATCAGTCCTGGATGCCCTGGCGCGCTCTGGGGACTGAAGACGCCTTGCGGGCTCCTCCGGCAGCCTCGCTTGCCCCATGCGCCCATGCTGTAGAGGCCAGTCAGCTCCCGGGCAGCTCACAGCCTCCAGCGGACAGCAGTTGGGACAGCCACAGTGAGGAGGTGACTCAGTTTTGTGCCTGTGCTTGTCCCTGTCCCCTTTGTAGGCATGGCATGTGGGATTCAAAGACAAAGCCACAGGAAGGACAGGGCTGAGGAGATGGGGAGAGCAGCTGTGTAGAAAGTGGCTTCCGGTCAGCGCAGGTTCCAGCAGAGGTCAGGGAAACTCGCCGTGGTGTCTGCTTGAATCACACACTCCTGAATGTGACTGAACTCACCCACAGTCCTCAGATTCAGTCATCCAGCCTCTTTACAATAGCCGGAAACTGGCAATGAGTATCTCATATCGATACGGGTTGGTCTTGTCATCCACCCCGCCCTGGTACTAGAGCTTAAACCAGGGGACCCTAAGTTGGCTAGGGTTGACTAGCTGGCAGGCAGGCCTTAAACTTACAATCTTCCTGCCTCAGCCTCCTGAGTGGCTGGAATTACAGGCATGCACTATCATGTCAAACTGGTTATTCTCAAAGGACATTTGAATTGCTTTTAATTCTTCCAGTTTCTGACATGTTCAAAGTTTGTGATTGAGGCAACCACAGGGTTGTAGTGTAGCAACAGGTCAGCTTCTGACATATTTTTAATGCATGCTTTGGATTATTGTCCTCTTTATAATAAAAGATATGTACGTTAGATATTGATGAGAAGTCCTGTTTCACAGTAGCTAAAAGCTACTTTCTGCATTTGAAGAGACAAAGAAGTTACACTAAATGCACCTCCATGCATGAAAGGTGACTTCTGGCCATGTGATTTTTTTCCCCTGCTAGCAATATTAAAATGGCTTATATAGATTAATATTACTAAAATCCCCTCTTGTAGTTGAAGCCACACAATTGAGCATGCTGTGAGGTGCAGTTGTGAAAGAAGGCAGTGAACCAGAAGATAGGAAACAAAGCCTCGGGGCAACTTTTCAAAATGAGAAGGATACACCGTGTTTCACTGAAATCGTGCTGATTTAGGAACTCTGCATGAATCAGCCTCCTGCGCCTGTCCGCGGCGCCTTGCTTACGTTAGCTCTCTTTGCACTCTGCCTGCCTAGCACAGGTAGTGAACTTCGCTGAGGTCTAGATTTGAAACTGACAGAGGGAAGGGAGGCCAGCGGCGTTGGCCAGACACCGGAGGAGGAAGGTGGGCTGCGCAGGCTTTGCTGTGCTGCTTGGGGAGGGGCCTGGTTTCCAAAGGTTAATGGCTCAAATTCAGCTATCAAGTGACGGCAAGGCAGTGCGGGATCCCACTCGCAGAGCGTCCATCCAGAAAGAGCCCAGTGCTGGCAGCCGGGGGAGCCCCCGCCTCCCCTGGGCGGCAGTGTCCCGAGGCAGGCACGTGGCCAGGAGGCCGGGGACACGTCCAGGCACACGGCCCGGCAGGGAGCAATGCCTGCTGTTCCCTCCGAGGCCCGGACGCTGGGCCCGTGGCGACAACCGACTGCTCCCTGCACGATCCCAGCCCTCCCCGCCTGCGTGGGGCGCCCGGGGCCAGATAGGAGGCCTGCGGAAGGCGGGGTTCCCGCTCGCCCCCTCGGTCAGGTTAGGCTCTTTTGCCGACGGCCTCCCTCCCTCCGGACTCGCTGCCCGCTGCCTCCTCCCTGTCTCCTCTGGAGGGGCCTCGGTCGGAGCTCAGCGCCTGCGTCTGCACCTTTCAGAGAGCACCAACACGGTCACCCACCCCACGAGGCTGGGTCTCCTTGCTGTCGGACTTTTGGTGACATTTTTCTTTTTGTCAGCTATTTTGTCGAGTCAGGATATCCGGAAGCATGTGCACGCGCATGCAGTGTCCCTGTGGAGGAGCGCGCTCTGCATCTCACACAGCCTTTATCCCGCGTGGGCTGCGAGGGGCAGAGCGTGTCCCCACAGGAGCAGCAGAGGCAGGATTGTTAATCAGGCGTTACATCCTATGATAAGCGTGGCACACGAGAAAAAGTACAGAACGGGGCAATCCGGGAAACAGAGTTCTCAGTCTCAGTTTTGCTGTGAACAGACAAATCAGTTGACATCCTCACAGTGTCAGGGACGGATTTATTTCCTTTGTGACCACCATGAGACCGTGAAAGAAAGGGATAGCCACGCATGTTTGGGACACTGTTTTTTGTTTCTTCGTGGTTTTTTTTTTTTTTTTTTGTACTGGGGACTGAACTCAGGCCCTTGCACTTGCTAGGCAGGCGCGTAAGCTGCTGAGCTATCCCGTAGGGAGCATGCTCTTTTTTATCAGTCCCCGCGTGCAGTACGTGTGATGTCCACCTTCCTTGTGGTGAGCTGGTGCACAACACCACACGTCTCAATTTCTTTTCCATCCCACACCTCCCCCAGCCACCTCCCCCCCTTAGGAAAGACCCATCTTCCTGTCACTTGCTCTTTATTTATACGTGGGTTTTTTCCTACAAGTTGAAGCACGCAGTGTGTAAATGCGCCTAAGTTATTTCGCCTACCATCGCGGTCCCGAGGTACGTCCTTTTTCCTGCAGGTGACTCTAGCTCGTCCTTCCCTGAGGCAGAGCAGTGCTGCGAGGTGCGTGAAGGCATCTGGAGTAGCAGATGGCAGTCCTACGTTCCAGCAGCGAGCACCAGCAGGTGACACACTTCGGGCAGCCCCGGGGGAGATGATGTGTCATGTCACGGAGTTGTCATGTGGTTTCCCGACTGGACTTCGGAGTGCAGAGAAGGTGCGGAAGCTGCCCAGGGTCACAGCGCCGAGGCAGGCTCCGTGTGCTCTTCAGTCCCCTTCCTGTAGCGTTCTGTCAGCGTGGTGGGCCTTCTACCTTACAGGGGTGCTAGAGACTATACTCCCAATATGGCTTTTTTTGCTCTGTAATTTTTGGGGGTACTGGGGATCAAACTCAGGACCTTGCGCTTGCCACACAGGCCCTTATGCCGCCAAGCTAACTCCTCGGCCTTTGCTCTGCAATTTTAAAGGAAGTCTTTAAAGATCCTTCGTTATCATCTTAGTAGGATGGATGTAAATGCTCTCGTCCGTGAAGGCTGAGCTGCGGCCTCAGCGACAGCAGTCGCTGTTTCCTGAGTGCGCTGCTCGCAGGCCCTGTAGTACCTGGGTTGGTCATTTCTAAGCACATCTTACGAAATGACTGTCATGGCCCCATGCTGTAGATGAGGAAATTGTGACGGAGCTGGATCCCAGGTCAGTCAGATGTTCGAGCTTGGCTCTCCCGACAGGGAGGGCGAGGTGCAGGCCAGAAAACCTCGCTGCCTCTGGGGCTTCCATGACGCCGATCCCACAGTTGCATTACTTGTTTTTTGGCTCATGTCCTGTGAGTAACTGCAGTAGCTGACGTGCCTGGGTGTCCGCTGAGAGCAGAGAAACAGCACCGGCTTGGAGGGCAGGCTGTGTGGGCCCCGAGCTGGGTCTTCGTCGTGGGCCCTACTTCACTGCTGCATTGCTTTCATCCGGGAGAGGGGCAGGTGAGAAGTGAACCTCTGCATTTTCTGACTGAGCACTTCCTGATTTACCTCATGTTCAGGGACAGTGTCACTAAGAAGCTACCTAGTGGGTCTTACCAGTCCTTCGAATTTTATGTGTGGTGCTTCAGGGAAGCAGGCCTTAATTTTATGACATCATTATCTTTCTGTGATGGAGCGAACTTCTCCCTTTGTGAAGAGTGCTTGCTCTCTGTCCAGCAAGCACATAGCCAGACCCAAAGGAGTACAGCCACCAAGCTTTGTCCAATAAATCTAGTGATGTGGAGAAATTTTTATTGTCCTTTTGCAAAAATGCAAACAGTGACTCATACAAAAACCAGTTGTTGCCTAATGAAGTGTTTGAGCTTGTTCATACAAGCTGCTGGCTTTGTGTGGCTGGGTGACTGCTGAGTCAGCAATTGGCTACTAAGAACTTCTTGCTCTAGCGGCACTTCATGCAGGGCTAGCAAGCATGGACGCCGTGGAGGAGCCGCAGCTCTCTTCCCTTTGGCTATCGATTGATTCCCAGCGTCCACTCCGATTAGAACGCAAGATGTTTTCTTTCAGCTTTGGAGCATTTACCTACCCAGTGTGATCAGAAAACGATCAGCCACATGCCAGGCATTTGGGGTGCACCCTCTGGGTGCTTCCTGCGCTGCCTGCCATTGGGTGTTCTTGACATCACGGCAGCCTCTGTCTCTCTCCTCTCACATGGCCTGTTTGCTGGGAAGGAACACACAGCTCGGAAAGGGGGTCCAGTGTGTTGGACAGTGGTGTTAGCAGAAACCAAAGCAGGAGCCGGCTGTGGGGTGCAAGCCTGTAATCCCAGCACTTGGGAGGCTGAGGCAGGAGGATTGCGGCAAGTTCGAGGCCAGCCTGAGCTACGTAGTGAGAGCCCGCCTCAAAAACCAAAAACCAAAATTAAGTTGCTGGTTTTGGTGGGGATTTGTGGGGAATGGTGGTGGGAAGGTGGTCTCACCGCAAGCTGGAATGGGCCTCTAACCTAGCCGGGCTTTCTCTGTAGAACCCTTGCTGGGCTTCATTCTTAAATTGGTGGCCTGTCTGACGCCTCCAGTAGAGTATTTTTAGTGGAACTGAGGGAATAATGGATCGTGTTTCATAAATGATGAAAAGTGATACTTCATCACTTGGGGTTTAATTAGCTTTCCTAAACCCCCGGACTCTCAGGGCCCTAGGAATGTCATTTTTCATTTTTATTTTTTAGGCATGGACATGGTGTGTTTTCTTTTTATTAGGGACTGTCCTGGAAACTTCAGGGTTAGTCTTGATGAAGATGAAAGTCCTTACTTAGGCACCCAGCCTGAGTCCTTCTCCCAGGTAACAGTTACCCTCTTGCACCCCCTAGTGGAGCTGAACATCTGCATCGAAATCAGAGGGTGAAGTTAGGCTCACACCTGTGTATTTGACTTAATGTCTCTGCTTTGGAAATCCAGCATTTTTCTGGTTTGTTTGGAGAGGGAAAATGAAAATGAAAGCTGTTGCACTGGGAGGGTTATGGGTAGCCAGTGGCTTTCTGTGCTCAGATTTCATCTGCAGGGTTGGTGAATCAGCTGTGGGACTTACTGAGGGTCTAATTCCAGGCATCTTCCTGGTGGCCACATGTGGCCAAGCCTAGTGACACAGGATGGCTTTCTACACTTTGGGAAGGATGTGAGGGGCTGGCGCTGGCGAAGGGCCAGGTAGGGCAAGGCCCCCTGAGGGAATCCCATGTGCACCACAAGTATTAGGAGCAGGAATCCCCAGCTGCCCTCTAGACCCGTCCAGAGCCCGTGCCAATGTCCACTGCCCCAGTGGACATCGCTCTTTAGAGCTGCTGAGTGTGCAAAAGTCCTTGGCTGCCAATTGACTCCCAGGCCCTGAGGAACTGCAGCTGGGAGGGCTGCTACCTTTCTCACAGTTTCGAGCCATGTTGTGATTTTGCTTCCTGAGCTTTGTAGTTTGTGCCATGCGAGGCGTCCCATATTGAATGGGCTTGTGCTGAAGTGTGGGGAGGGGCAGATGCCCAGAGTCACATGAGCACCACGGCCTGTGTGTTGGTATCCTGTTTTCTCCTGCACACATAGACATACCATGACCTGTAGCCTATAAGTTAGGTGCCGTGAGAGATTAGCAACGGCTGACGGGAAGATACGATGATTATAATACACACCATTAGGACAGTCGACCTGATGGCTGAGAGAGCACTCCGTGACTTTTGGGCAGGTAGTGTAGACACTGTGGTACACCAGACAGAAGGATCGTTCACATCCCTGCTGGGTTGAGGCGGACAGCACAGGGCTCTGTGGCGCTCATACAATTCACAGGACCTCACGCTTGCCAGGCAGGCCAGGCACTGTGCCGCTGAGCTAATCTCTGGCCCTTTGGCTGTAGTTGAGTGACACTCACTGACACCTGGCCCAGGACCTGGCACCCCAAGCCACAGGACTCTCGCGGGAGTTTCTGCTTCCAAGCCTCATCAAGGTCAAGGTAAAGCCACCAGTGGTTGCCAAATTTGTGGTCCTTGGGACTCGAGAGCGAGACTGTCGTAAGCAGATGCCCCCTTCTCCAGATCATTCACAAGCTCACGTCAGCAGCTGCACTGATCCACCAAAGGCTGAGGAGCGAGGTGCCAGAGCCCTAGGCGCATCTCTTCCCATGTAGTTATTTTCAGGTTAAGTGCTTTCCTGGGGAAAAAGTAAAGCAGGATTCAAATCCCAATGTCAGGGACTATCAGAGTGCCCTGTGGCATGTTTATTGGGGAATGTAGAGAAAAAGAAAAAAGAAACGCCTAGAATGTCAGAAAAAAATAATCTACTTGCTCAAAAATCATGGTAATTTGGTTGAAGAATTGCACCGAGGCCCCACACACTTTCATCCTCGAGTGTGCAGCTGTGAAATTGTGTGGCGCACAGTGCCGTGGCACACCGTGGTGGAGACCGCCATGTGGTGGCCACAGGGCCCACTGGCCTGGAGCCGCCCCTCCTGCAGGAAGTGGGGTCTGTATATGACACTGCACGGCGCTGTGTGCGCCTGCCCAAGCGTGGGTCTGTGGTGTCCAGCGTGTGCACGGCCCGGGCATGGCAGGAGCTGTGTAGCAGGTCGGATTCCCACCCGTGGGTGCTGGGAACACTATGCCCCTGGCAGGACAGGGCAAGGGTGGCCAGGAGCACCTGCTGGACTCCTTCCCTGTCCGGGTGGGCTGGTTCCACTCTGTGGGATCCAGCTTTTTGGGTCAGGCCTGGGGACCTGACAGGCTTGACAGGTGGCATCTGCATTCCTCACGCGCAGCCCCTGTGCCCCCTGGCTGTGATAATGCCCAGGGCGGGGTGGGCGTGTGCCTCAGCGGCTCCCTGTTCAGCCACCAGCTGAGCGCGAAACCCTGCTGGGCCCTGTGTCTAGGGGTCACCCAAACACTGTTGGTGTTTGTTGCTTTTCTCTTTAGGTTCAAAGGTCAAGAGTGCATGCACGTGCGTGCTGGCCAAGAATTAGGAACACAAGCAGGACTCTGCTGGGGGTCATCGCGGGAACACGGAAGCATCTCCTTGTCTTTGCTCTCCTTTTCAATTTTTATCTGTGTTAGCTCATTTTCGGTACATGAGGATCACACTCCTTGTGTAGACTGTGCATCCGTAAGCCTGTTCAGATCTTCCTACAGCCTTCTTTACAGCACAGTGGTACTCCTTGGTGGGTAAATGCCAGACTTTCCTCAGGTATCCATCTGCTGGCAGGCCGAGTGGCTGCCTCCAAGATTTAGGTATTATGAGTAGGCCTGCCACAGCATGCGTGCGTATGGGTTGCTGTAGTAGGATGCCTTTCACTCTTTCAGGAAGAGCCCTAGAAGGGAAGCAGCTGGGTCCAATCGAATTCCTAGCTTTAGTGTGCGCAGGACTCTGTGTACCGGGTTCCACCAGTGGTGCAGAGGCGTTAGGTCTCCTCGTCTCTGGGCAGGGCAACCAAGTAAGACTTGGCTACGAGAAGCCTTGGGTTCTTTCCAAGATGCTCTCTCGCTTTGTGTTGTGGTTGGAGAAAGGGTCCCTGGACTGGCAAAGTGGAGGGAGGAGAGCATCTTGGGAACAAAGCAGAGAGTCCATCTGGCCACTGACTGGAAGCTTCTGTGAAGGGAAGCCACAGACAAAGTCCTGGAATGTGGGAACAGACACTCGAGATTTCTGCAGGGACGCTTACAGTGTCTGAGTGCTCCCCACACGGGGAATAAGCCCCTTCAAAGGAGAGAGGCCCTGGGAGGGTGGAGGGGTGAGGAGATGGCTTATAAGGAGGACGAGGACCCAGGAAGTGGGATGAGGTCGCCTGCTGGTGTGATGACCCGCCCTGGGCCGGGCCTGCGCCTTGCCCCTGGCAGAAGTAGGTGGTGGCCAGTCGAAGATCCAGACCCTCAGCCCTGGGCACTCTGGGTGACTCGCGATGAGACAAATGGGCCTACTAGACTAACATGTTTCCAAAAGCTGCCAGTGCGTTCATGTATGTGTAAGTGTGTGTGCAATTTGATTTTGAAGCTTGGGAGAAAATGGTCAGATAGCTCATATCGGGGGCTGAACATTCCTTCATACAAATGCTCATGAACTGTGGACAGTTGCTGCTTGCGGAACGTTTTCCCACATATTATCTCACCTGATCCCAATAACAGTCCCACTACGGGCACTTACAGGATTGCTGGGGGAATGGGCCCAGTGCCTTGGGCAGCGGGGGGGCTGGCCGGAAAGGGGCGCCTTGCTGAGGTGGGTGAGCCCAGCACCACTCCCACCTTCTCTTTTCCACTTTTGCTCCATACTCATCACCGGGCTGATGCCAGCCCCTCTCTGCACACCCACACCTCCGTTTTCTGTGCCTGAACGCCTTTCCTTTCCGACCTGAGAAGGCACTTGGTCACCACTTCTTCCTTGCGTTGTCCCGGATACATCTCTGCCCACCTTCCAGCCTGCTGGACCGGCTTCTCCTACTGAGGCCCCCTGACTTGCTGTTCCTCCTATCGTGCCCTGGGGTCTCCTTTGCTGTCTTGGGTTCAGTGAGTGCTCATAGTCCGTTTACTCCTGAACCCGCATCTTCCCATGTGAACGAGACCAGCAGCTGACGTAATCACATTTGGAGCAGCGCAGGTTGGTGAAAGCTCGGGAAAGCATTTCGGAAAGATTTCAAGGCTTTCTGAAACACGGTGAAAGAGTCGCCTGGGGGCCAGGCATGGCCATTAATACCCATTGTCGATGGAGTTCTTTGAGGCCACTAAGGAACTGGTGCGGCAGTGTGCACTTGTGATCCCAGCTACTCGGGAGGCTGAGGCTGGGGGGTGTGTGTCAGAGATCCAAGGCCAGTCTGGGTGACGTAGCAAGATCCTGTCTCAAAAGGAACTTTTAGAAAAGGACCCAAACTCTAGCTTGGTGGGAGAATGCTTGCCAAACAAGGGTGAGGTCTGGGTCCAGGTTCTAGCCCTGGGTCAGGGTTGGGAAGGATGGGACCTTTGCCTCTTCAGTCTGCCCTGACAAAAGACCAGAGTCTGGTGGTGTGAATGACAAACATTTATTTTCTCAGAGCTTGGGGGCTGGAAGTACAAGATCAGCACCATCGGGCTGGTCTTGGGTGAAGCCCGGGGCCTGGCTTGTGGTGGGCCACCGTCTGTGAGTGCACCAGGACAGGTCATCTCCGTGCCACCTGAGAGAGAGTGAGGGCTTCTAGGGCACTGGGTTCCCGGACTGGGGCTGCACCTTTGACCTCACTTGACTTTGTCTGTGTCTTCAAAGGCTGTCTCAAATAGGGTCACTTTAGGGACATGATTTAGCTATTAATTTGGGGGCACAAATCCAGCCATAATGGGGTAGCTGCACAAAGCACACCTGCTCATTTCAGTGATGAGGATTAGAGGGCTGACCAAGGACAGTCTTGAGCAGTCCATGCCCGAGTGGCTAGCGCCTCACTGGCTGGTTGTGTCCCTGTGTGCATCTCCCCGTGGGTACCGCGTGTGGGCCGGTCTGCTGCCGCACAGCCTCGCTGTCCCACATGTGGGCCGGTCTGCCACCACACAGCCTCGCTGTCAGCCTGCGGATGCAGTCACACGTGTTACTACCATGCTCAGTGTCCCTTCTTTGTGTTCGCAGCCACCGCTGGTCCAGGCCATCTTTAGCGGCGACCCCGAGGAGATCCGGGTGCTTATCCACAAAACGGAAGATGTGAACGCACTGGTAAGGGAAGTGCGGCTGAGGGCCTTAGCCGCTGCGCCTGAGGCCACGGTCTCCCCCTCGCTGCCCTCAACCCCTTAGTAAATCCTGGAAGCGCCGCACACTTCCAAGAGCAGTGTTTCTAAGTCTGCGGTAAAGTAGGGAGGGTGGCTAGATGGGGAATCAGTGCAGTGAGCGCAGCTCCCGAAGGAATAGCAACCGCCTTGTGTAGCAGTAGATAGGCTCCTCCAGCCAGGCCTTTGAATAAGAAGCAGTGGCCTGGCGTGGCTGTGTCGATGGCCGTATTGTAAGAACAGTGGTGCGCAGAATTGGTATTTTGAGCTGTCTGCCACCCTGCAGCGGGGCCTGAGCGAGCCTGGCCCCACCTTCTGCTAGGTGGCAGTGGTCCTGGGACTGCGGGCACGACGTGGCTTGTTGTGGACACTTGCCACAGAAGCGGGTGCCGGGTCTCTTTAGAAGCCCGTGAGCCCGGGGGCAGCGTTGTCTTCTCCCAGGGGATGACAGCCCTGTAGTCAGGCTTGGCAGTTTGGCCTTTGTCACCTGGCTGTAGCTGGCATGGTTATTTTTTATTTTTATTTATTATTATTATTTTATTATTACTGTATTTTTAGGGAAGGGTCTACAGGGTGTTCACGGTCTCCCTACTAGATTGGACTCATAGTGATCTGCCACCATGCCCAGTCTCCATCACCATCACAGTGTGTGGTTATTTTTTAAATGGTTAGAAAATAAAACAAAAAAGGTGAGAGAAGGACTATCGTGACACCTGAAAATAGTAAGCGATTCAAATGCCAGGCCCATAAGTAGGGGCTTGCTGGCCCGCAGCTGTGCTGACCTCCACGTAGCGCCTGCAGCCGACTTGGGACCCCGGCTGCCCCGCCGAGAGGCCACGGTGACAGGGACAGTGACAGGGACGGCCGATGGCCCACATGGTGGCCTGGGTCTCTTCTTGGCCTTTGTGGGCAGGTTTGCTGGTTCTGCCCTCAGGGACGGTAAGCCCCACGGGTGCTGGGCAGGCAGCCTGGCCTGGGTGTTGTGTCCTGTGACGGCGTTTCATGGAATGTTAGTCTCTGACACCCCTCCCCGAAGGTTAAGAACTGCTGCAAGTGGAAGCTCTGCACCCACACAAGTGCACGCGCATGCACACACACACACACACACACACACACACACACGCCAGCCTGCATAAGGAAGGGGGCGGTCTACAGCTGCCTTCCTGATAGCTTCCTATGGTGGGCTCAGAAGCTGCTCGGTGCAGCCGGGTTATTCGCATGCTCTGTCCACAGGAGAGGGATTCTCTGTCCAGCGCGTCCGGAGCTCGGCAGAGGCCTCAGGAAGCGCCACGTGTGCCTTCACCTGGAGCAGTGTCCCAGGCGGCTTGCCCCGCCCTACTCAGTTTCCCTCCTGGGGTGGCAGGGCAGGTGCCCTGGCTTCCTGGCAAGGCACTGGGCAGCTTCTCCTAGCTGGCACCAAGGACGACAGGACAATATTTTGGGCCACTTGTGTGAGGGAAGCTCAGCTCAGAGGCAGGTGGGGATGGAGCTGAGAGGCAGCAGGGCATGTCCAAGCCTGCAGGTGGCAGAGCCCTGTGCTTCCCAGGAGAGGCTGGCTTGTGCCCGCTGTCCATACTCCTGACACCTCAGCGTGGTGGGGGTGGGCCATGCCCGGACAAGCCCCAGGTCACACCTTCCCCAGGACCGTGAGCGGCGGGGGTGCTGTCCCATCGCACGCCAGGAAGAGCTGTCCTGGCCTCCAAATGGCCTTTGCTTTTTCATGGGCACCAACCAGTGGCGCTGGATGGCAGAGGCAGGGGAGCTGAACTCGGGAGGTAGCCCAGCTGCCATGACTCGCGGAGCCACCTGCACCCGCCGGACCCTCAACCCATGATGTCCAGCTTTCTGGGTCGCTGCTCCGAGGTGGGCCCCACCCAGGAGAGTGCTTCTGAGGCCACTGTAGGGGCCGCCCATGGTGCAGCCAGCCAGAGGGGGGAGCTGGGACGGACAGCATAGACGACTTCCCGCCAGTGTGGACTGTGCGCCTGCACCCCAGAGCCTGGAGCTCGGAGAGGAGAGGCTGCTCCCCGCCAGCCTCCCGTGTCCAGGGAGAGTGCCATGTCTCCCTTGGAGATGGTGTTTGTCTTATCCCCTCCTCACCCTTTGCTTCCTTCTCTACCCCAGTTGGCCACCAAGTGCAGTGTTTTGTGACTTGGAACGTGGCCCGAGCCCAGGGCTCTGTGCATGCTGAGCCTGTGGCCCACACCGAGCCACCTGTACCGCCATAGCTGCTTTCTTCTCCCCTGCAGCCTGGGTTTCCCCACTTCCCTTTTCTTCTGCCTCTCTGTGGATTTTGCTGTCCCTGTGTTCCTTGGTGTATGCCGCTCCGAGGAACTGATCTTGACCTGCAAAGCCGTCCTCCAGCTGGGCGTCTCCATGTTCCCAAACTTGCTTGTTCACTAACAGTGTGCATGAACTCTTGTCCACAAAACCTGGCCACGTAGCCTGCTGGAGTTTGTGGTTCCCCACTGAGCTTTCCTCTGCACTCTGATGGAGAAGTGTAGCCCGCCTGCCCCTCGTGTGCCCTCCTGTCTTTCTTCTGCAGTAGTCTCCATACCTCCTCACTGGCCAGAGGAGCCCCCTCTGTTTTCGACTCTGGCTCTTCTTGCTTCCCAGTGGCTTTCGGCTGGTCCGCAGGTATCACGTGTGTCTTCGGTCTGAGAGGGAGGACAGGGTCTGACCACCGTGCCCTCGTGCTCGGTCTCCGTGCGGTGAGACTGTTTTACTTCTCTGTGTGTGTGAAGGACTGCGGAGAGCCCTGTGGGGGCCGGAGGAGCTCTGCCTCCCGGGGGGTCTCCATGGCTGAGTAGTCATTGGCCTTGAAATGGCGGTGAGCAAAGTGCAATTTAAATTGAACCAGATGTCGCTGAGAACCAGAAAGAATTTAGAGGCCTCCATTCAAAGAACCAAACTGAGCTTGAGGCGGCATCTGAGCTCCAAACGGCAGCTGAACTGCGAGTGTGACAGTAGCAGGATGCAGAGATTCCGGGAGCCCAACCCCGAGCTCAGAGAAGGCCTTTGAGGACTCTGTTATGTCCACACACTGTCCAGAGCACAGGCTGCCACGCCGCATGAAACAGGGCAGGGACGGGTCAGCGCCAGCCCGTCGGAGATGGGCAGGCGCCGGCCCCCGAGGACTGTGTGGCTGCAGAACCTGGATGGGACAGGTGAGGTGTCCCGAGGTGGGTGAGCTGCCACCCCTGGCCTGGCTGCAGCAGCCCTGTCTTTGTGTCCCGTGGCCATGAGTGACGGAGAGCAAGATTTCCAGCTGAACGGTCACGAGCCATAGCCAGCAGCGCTGTGTACGGAGTAATGAGATGACTGTGGGTGCCGAGCTCTCCAGACCTCAATCTGAATGAGGCCAGGGGGCCCTGTCCTTGTCCTGTGCCCTTGCGTGACATTGCTGATTCCTGGCACTTTTCCCTCGAGTCTTGGAGATGGGAGCTCCTTCCCGGGGCAGCGCTGCTACAGAGCCCGAGTCGGCCCATATCCAGGGGCTCTGCTGGGCCCAGGCCTGGAGATGCTGGGCGGCTCCTCCCACTGTGAAAGTCAGCGGCTTGGACTGGTGGGCCCAAGGCAGCAGGCCTGTGGAGTTTGTTGTTTTTGAAAAACCATTCCTGGCAGAAGCATGCATGCTCATTATTCTAGCATGCGGGCTGCAAGAGGGACTCCGCAGAGCGTACGTGCCTACCGTGGCCCTGTGGTACCCTCTCGTACCCAGTGAACTCCGTTCTATTATCTCAATAGCTTGAAAAGTTTTTTGCATTTGAGCTGTTCCCAAGCTGATGACTGCACCCCATCTCCTTCGTGCCGATGACAGGCTCCTGTGACTCTTGACCTTGCATGTGTGCCTTATTGTCAGCCCGCCCCAGTTCCAGGTCAGGAGGGGACATCTGTGGATGTGCCGGGATGAATATGGGGTAGAAAGTAGGCTGTTGTCATCAAAGAGCTTGCAGTCACCGAGAGCAGGAGACCTCACTGCTGCGGGAATTAGTTGGCCCAAGAGTCAAGTAGGGGGAACAACCCTGACCCTGTAGGAGGGCGTTTTCTAGAGAAAGGAGGCAACAATTGTAAGCTTGTAGAGTGTGTGTGTGTGTGTGTGTGTTGGGGTGTTGAAGTATTTCTTTCAAAAACAGAATATGTCTTAAGAATCCGCCCACGAGGGCTCCTTCTAGCTGTATTCAGAGACCTGAGAGTGGTCAGTCTGGCATTATCTCTGGGTCCTTCTCTGTCTGTCACGCTGGGTTCCCTCCAGTGGGAGGAATGCACTCTGCATCCGAGGCTTCAGGGCTTTGATTTGCTTTTATTCTTTCCTTTAAGGGCTTCGGCCCTCCCTCGGACGCAGACCTGAGGTGTTTGGCTGCAGTAAGCGTGGGTGTCCCTGGGGGAAGGCCGCTGCTGGCCAGATGCCAGCTCAGGGCCATAGACAGGAGCATCTGTCACCAGCGTGTGCTGCCACTCACTCTGTCAGGCCCAGGCAGGAAGGCAGGAGTGGCGTGGTCCCGCATTTCTAAGAGCAAATACAGGAAATCTCTAAACTGGTAAATGTTAGTTCCAAAAACAATAAAAAAAAAACAAAAAAAAAAACACTATTCGGGCCAAAGAAAACAGCTCATGGGCTTGATCCAGCCCAGCCACTGTTGCCCTAGCTGAGGATGAGAAGAGGAGACACTGAGCAGGCGGCTTCAGCCTCACCAACACATGAGGCATCAGGAGCCTGGAGCAGGGGAGTCCCGGGTGTGTGTGCTCCCCAAGATCAGAATGGTTCCCTTCGTCGTCCTGGGAGTGCTGCTCTGGCCCCAGCACAGGTGCCAGCTGCGCCGTCCGTGCCCTGCCCTCCCCAGGCCTGGCTGGGGGGCGGGGCTGTGGCCTACAGCTGTGACCTGTGTCCTGGAGGGAAGACTCAGACTCCCCAGGTGGCTCCAGGCAGGCTTTGCAGCCGCCTAGGACTCACAGAGCAGGTCTGGCCACCGTCAGTCCTCAGGGTCTCCTTGGCAGCCGACGCCCCCAGCTCTGGGTGCAGGGAGCAGAGGGACAGATGTAACAGTGACATCTGGTCTGTAGCACCCTAAGGAGAGCTGGGGCACTGGGGCTCTGGGATCATCCCAGGTACCAGAGCGCCGGGACGTGGGCACTGGTCCGCAATCCCTCTTGAGACTTCACCATAGCACAGAGCCAAGTATCCAGCAGTTAAGAGGTGTCACAGGGCTGGGGAGGTAGCACAGAGCCAAGTATCCAGCAGTTAAGAGGTGTCACAGGGCTGGGGAGGTAGCTCAATGCAAAGATAAGTGCCAACTTCTCAGTTTGGCCCCTGGTACTGGAAAAAAAAAAGCCATGGATTGAACCTTCCCAACTGCAAGCCAACTCAGCCTCTTCCTCCTCATTAAAAGTGTGCTTTGTAACCAGCCTAAGAGTAGGAACGTTAAATTTGGGAGGTGGATGAAGTGTGAACAAGAGAGGCGCATTATCTTTAGATGAAAGAACACACATATGAGGCACCAGTTGCTTGAAATTAATCTATAGACTCGTTGCCACTGGACTGGTGACAGGGGTTGGGTTGGGGGACTTGGCAGAGCGATGTGAGACCTCAGAGTTTACAAGCACTGGGCATGGAGCCGGGCTGTCGCTCTGAGCTGCCTCCTGGGCTCCCACTTGTTATTTGGAGACAGGGCCTCTCCCAGTCAGGAGGGTGCCCAGCCTGAGTTCACCCTTGGGGTCCTGCTGCTTCAGCCTCACCAAGCGCTGGAACTATAGTATGTGCCGCAATGCCCAGCTCTTGATGTTCTCTACGTACTATTAATTGTTTTTTGCACCGACCATGTATTATGCTTATAAATAGCAAAAACAAGTAAACTGACATAAAACGCACACACAAAAGCCAGTGAGCTAGCCTTCCAGTGGCTCGTGTTCAGTGTGTGGCTCTGGAAGGGACCTCATCATTGTCTGCTGAGTGTAGATTGTCTTGCAGTGGCTAGACACTTGTCACCCGCTGTCACCAGCTCTGTGGTGGCCCCATCTCTTAGCACATGGCCCGAGCCGCCATCTCTGTGGAGGTCATGTCTTCGTGTCTGGCCTCCTGCTTGGGAAGGGGTGTAGTGGTGGTCCGGGACCCCTCTTTGGTGGTACAGACTGCAGTGGGTGTGCATGAGGTAGTGGAGGCTGGAGTGGGGGCATCAATGTCTTGGAATTTCAGTGTCCAAGCTGCATCACATTATCATCCACTAGGATGAGACAGGTTTTAGTTTTGACCAGGGTGGAAATGAAATAGATGTCTCCAGACCCTTATTTTCCAATTTATTTTTATAGTGGAAACATACCTTTATTTGTTTATTTAAGAGTAGGAATATTTATTGGCAAATAGGAGCAGGGAATGGGGACTAGGGCTTGCTTCTGAGACAGGAGGGGTCCCAAGCGGATTGTCTGAGAATATGCTTTCAATCAGAAGAAATTTTAGGTTTTGTGGAAAAGTGGATACCCTTGTATTTTGGAACTGAATAGGGCAAAGATAACCACATACCCAGATTATTCCTAAAGATTATGATTGGCCAGGGGTGGTGGCATACCCCTGTAATTCTAGCACACAGGAGGCTGAGGCAGGAGGATCACTGCAAGTCTGAGGCCAGTTTGGGCTACATAATGAGTTCAAGGCCAGCCCAAACTGCACAGTGAGACTCTGTCTCAAAAAGACCAAAAAA
>NDGN011411988.1:0-12900 GCA_002564285.1 Tympanoctomys barrerae
GCTAGTTTAGGGCTAGGGCTAGGGTTAGGGTTAGGGTTAAGGTTAATGTTAGGGCTAGGGCTTGGGCTAGGTTTAGGTTTAGGGTTTGTGTTAGGGCTAGGGTCAGGGTTAAGGTTAGGGCTAGGGTTAGGGCTAGGGCTAATTCTAGGGCTTGGATTAGGTCTAAGCTCTGGCTAGGGTTAGGATTAGGGCTAGGGCTAAGGCTAGGGCTAGCGTAAGGCAGAGTTTAGGGCTAGGGCTACGGCTAGGGCTAGGGCTAGTTTTAGATCTAGTGCTCGGAGTAGAGTTAAGGTTAGGGCTCATGTTATACTAGGGCTAGTGCTAGGGTTAGTGCTAGGTTAGGGCTAGGGCTAGGGCTCAGTCCAGGGCTAGTATTTAGGTTAGAGGTAGGGCTGTGGCTATCTACGTCTAGACGTAGCTTTCCATTTCAGATTATGGTTTTGCATAATTTTAGAATTAGTGTGAGGGCTAGGTCTACAGTTATTTTAGGGTTAGGGTTGGGGTAGGTTTTAGGGTTAGGGTTAGGGCTGGGGTAGGATTAGGTTGCTGTGCTATATTAAATGAGAGCAAGGAAGTTCTATGGGGCGAAGGAAGTAGCTTGGCCCTTTAAAAGCTGTGTGGTAAGTTGAAGGATCAGTGCTGAATCCCAGGTCCTGCATGTTGTGCTGGTTCCAGAACCTTGGACATGCCAGTTTGGCCACTGAACCCGGCCTAGGTGGTATATCCGTGTAATCCCAGCACTGAGGAGGCTGAAACAGGAGGATCACTACAGGTCTGAGGTGTATAGTGAGACTCTGTACTAAATAAATAAATTAAATAAATAAATGATTTTAAAAAGTAAATAAAGCTGGCTGGGAGGTACCTGTTCAGCTGAGCCATCCCGGAAGTCCTGGGTCATTTGGATTTGCGGTGTCCCAAGGTTCTTGTTCTAAGGATCCTTCCACGTTGTACAGGACTTGGCTTCTGTGCTGCCACTTCCTGTCTACAGCCGAGACCCGGCCAGGAGCGCCCTGAGCCCGTGGGAGACTGGCGACACTGGTGGCCCTTAGTTGCCTCCTTTCCAGGGCCCCTCGGGACCTGACCTGAGCTGCATCCTGAAGGCCCCATGTCCTATAATTCCAGGGTGACAGCTAGCATGGCACAGCCCTCTTCCTACTGGCCTGTATAAGGGGTTTGTAGAGCTGCCCGGAGCATCCCCATCTGGACTGTGGCTGGGGCCCCGCAGCAGCCGGAGATGGGTGGGCGCGTGCACCTGTACCTCGTCTCTCAGAGCAGCAGCGCTGCACCCTGGCGGCCCACAGGCCACATCCCTCCCAAGGCTCTGCTGATGACCAAAAGCCACCTGGGGCTAGGTGCAGCCTCCCAGCCACCCTCAGCCCATCAGAGAGCCTGAACAGCAGACCTCCGCTGTGTAGCCCCTGCCTGGGGTTGAACCCCAAGAAGGCCCTGCTCCTGCTGACTCAGTTGCTCAGCCTCCTCTGTGTGTGGAATGGAACCCAGCTGGACTTCTAGAAACAGAGGAGAGATGGTACCCAGGAGAGATGCAGGTGGAGGGGGAGAGGGGTCTGATTATAAGGGCTGCATGCCAGGGAGAGGACCTTACATGCTTTACCACAGAAAGGGGAGGAGATGGCGTTCCTCGAGGGTGAAAATGAGATCCGCGTGGCCACGGCACTTGCTGCGGTGCACCATCCACTGAAGCCTCGCAGCGCCTCTTGTGCACCCCTCAAATTCACACTGTGAAGTCGGCTGCACCTCGCGGCCAGGGGACCAGGGAAGTGGCTTCTGCACCTACTCCTCTCTCGTTAGGGTTGCAGGCATCACTGAGGTGACCAGAGGGACCCTGGCCTCTGCCGCTGGTTAGGAGGACATGCTCTCCCCTCCCCAAGGCTGGCCAGTGGCTTCTCTGTCTGCATTCCTCCTCACCCCCTCCGGTGCTTGTGCATGTGCTGCGTGTGCCCACACGTGCACACAGACCCACACGCATGTCCACACACACACAGCGCCCAGAAGCAGGCTCCTCGTGCCTATAGTACAGTGTGGTGTGCATGCTCGGTGACTGTGGGCTGGCATGGGCGGATGGCGAGAGGAGACCTGCATGGGCATGGCCGCCTGTGCCCCGCCGCCATGCTGACGAGGGGGGCTTCCAGCCGGGTATGGGCAGGGCCATTCAGTTGGCGTCGGCCTGGGTGCTCCTCAGAGGGCAGGGTACCAGAAGCAGGGCAGGCCCGCCGGCTCGGCCCCTTCTGTGCACCAGGCAGGGCTCTCCCAGGCCCACACAGGGGCTGCAGCAAGCCTGAGCTCACCCCAGCCTAGCATCCTTCTGTCCGGGGTCGGGGCCAAGAGAGTGGGATGGGGACGTCAGAGCGGGTGCAGGGGACCTCACAAGGCGGCCCAGACATTCAGGCTGGAGATGGAAGGGTTAGCAGCTGAGACGCAGTTTCTGCCCGATGTGGAGTTTTTAAAATTCCTGATGCTGGAGTTCTGAATACTCTCGGATGTTTTCCTTGTCACCTGGTGTGGAGGCTGTGTGTCCCCGCCAGGGCCGGCCCAGGTGAAGACCCTGCTCGGGATGGTGGCTCAGCCCCGCTCCTGTGATGGCTGCTCAAGAGCCGGCTGCAGTTCACCCTGGGTCCAGCTGGCGCCTTTGCTGCGCTGCGAGAGTGATTACGCAGCGCACACACCCTGATCGCCAGAATCCACCAGCTTCCCTCTCCGTCCCTGCCCCTAACGTGTTCACCTGAGGAAATCGCTGAGCTGGGAGCAACACCGCGGCTTGCGGCTTGCGCAGTGGTTGTGGCAGGGCCCGTTCCGCCACGCTGCGACGTCCCCACGTGTTGCTGTCAGTGAGGCGCTGCAGCCTGGCACCTGCGGCAGGAGATGTTGGACAGGATGTATAAATAAATACTCAAGTAGAGGAAATATTTCTTGAGTGACATTTCTATGAAAAATGACGAAACGATTAAGAGGAGGACCAGGGGTGTAGTTCAGAGGCACAGCACCTGCCTGGCAAGTGCGAAGTCCTCAGCTCAATTCCTCATACCACAAGAAAAAGAAATGATTTTTCTTTTTGGAAGGGGTGTTTGGAAGGGGTGAAGGAGGGCTGGCGTAGCTCAGGGAGGAGGCTGGTGAGCACACGGAGAACCAGGGCCCCGTGGTCCCGCAGTGCGTGCGCGTGCACGTGCGCGTGCCCAGCGTGCGGAACGAGAGGGGAGACCCGAGGGGCTCCCGGGTCACTCCTAGCATGCGACCAAGCAGAAAAGTAAGTCCTTTCCCCAGCACCACCTACTCCCCCATCTCGGGAGGAGGCTGCGCCCTATCTTGGGGCAAGCTGCCGCCAGCTTTCTCCTGAACCCTTTTAGCAGCTATTGGGCACGGAGGCAGAACTATTTTAGTCAGTTTAAAATTTTAACTTCTCCATGGAAGAAGCAAGACACGCCTTTATGAAAGATGCGTGACAGTCTGCTGAAATACAACCTCGCTTCCCACGTGGGCACGCAAGTTTTACTTGAATAAGAGAGCTAGGAGAAAAGTTTGGGAACTTAGAGGCCCCTGAAACTTTGTAGGCACACCTTCTCTCCCAGGAGATCCCCTCCGATTTCGTCACGATAGCAGCCACGTGTGTGCGCGGGCCTGCGAGGGCCAGACTGGAAACTTGGAAGGCTGCGGGCGCCCAGCTGCTTCCCACACCTCTGCCGTGTTTATCCCCCTGAAAATGCCCCAGAAAAGACCTGCTTCCCTTTCGCAGGATGTAGAGTTCTCCCTGGCTTCCCCACAAATCCTGAAATTCCTTTGTTTAAAACAAAACAAAACTTGTGGCTTTTCTCAACATGACAAACCAAACACGCAGAATCTAAAATTCCCAAAACACAGCCCAGGCCATAAACCTTTCTGACTCAACAAGCAGATTTTATGGAGACCCCAGTAAAACCCCAGGATGGCCATAAATAAGTCTCGGACTGCCTCTTCCTACAGCTGCACCTCGAGCCCAGAGCCCTGCAGGCTGGGGGAGGACCCTGTGCAGTGGCCCTTGGCCGAGCCAGGGCACCGTGGCCTCGGGAGGCCTGACCAGGGTCCCGAGCACCGAGGGGGTCCTCCTCGCGCGGTCCGCACTCCAGCCCAAGCAGGTGGGCAAATCCTTGGAACGCGCGGGAGAAACTTTGTACGCCAGCAAGAACCGCAACCGGTCGCATGAAGGGATCTCGGCTGACTGAAGGGCCGAGGGGAATTCGTCCCTTGGGGCCACAGTCCGGCGGTGTGCACCCGGCATCGCCACGAGGAGCCGTCCCCACCCCACCGCGGGGCCTCACGCAGCTGGTCCTGCCACGCGCATGGGACAACGGCCGCGCAGTCCCACCTCTCCAAGCACCAGATCCCACCTGAGAATCCGGGCGATTCCCCAGCCCTGGATGTACCCTGCGAGGTGCATCCAGGACCGCGCGTGCGTGGTTGGCCAGTGGGAGGAGTCTGGGCCCGCGCGGTCTCGCACCACACGGATGAGCCTGGTGCACGTGCCGGGCACCGCTGTGGGGAGCAGCCCTGCCATCGCCGTCCTCCCGGCTTCCCTGGGCTGTCGCTCCCGTGAAGCAGGTGCTTTCCTCTCTGGGGCCCTGCACCCTCACACAGACGTTTCCTCGTGTGCACTCACTTGGGCACACATAACCTCGGTGCTCTTTGCACGCAGGTGTCCAGGGGACAGTGCTGGCAAGAGGCAGGCTGGGTGCAGGGTGGCCCGTCCCAGGGACCTTCTCCTCCAAGAGCTCCTGGGTCCCAGTCGTGCCTGTGTCCCAGACCTACACCTCAGACTGAGACGTGACACTGGCTGTTAGGGAGGAGGCATCCTTCTGCTGCCTGTTCCTGGGTGAAGTGTCTCTTTCCCCTGCGGTGCCCAGTGCAGTGCTGGGCGTGGGACCCATTTTTGATGCCCTGCATTGCCGCCCGGCCACTTGGCGTCTTGGTCCAGGTTGTGAGTCAGGGCTCGGCCTCCTTGGTCCTTACTGTGCCTTTTCTGGCCCACTGAGTCCAGATCTAGGATGGGGCAGGCGGGTAGGGCTCAAGCTTAGGAGGCCCTGAATGTGGGGTCCCGTCTAAGCTCAGGCTCCTCCCTCCATTCACGGTGGGCTGGGGTCCCTGGCACGTGCGATGACTCAGCTCGGTCCTCTCCCTCCCAGGAGGGCTCCCGACACCTTGGCACACTTGCAGGCCTGGACATTTTGGGCGCTGGGGGTGTGAGAGGGCAGTGACTACCCCCACCCAGACTTGCTTCAGCCTTGCTTCAGAAGGGAGAGACAGAGGTGTCCCTCTGTGCCTGGCACCTCAGAACAAGGACAAAGCTGGTCTCACACTCGCTCAGTGGCATTTTCTGCTATGAGTTGACACCAGAAAGCCCAGGTAGGGGGACACCCAGATTCTGGGGAGGCCTGTGGCTGGGGAGCTGAACAGGAGACCGATGTGCAGCAGATCCAGGCAGAGGGCAGTGGCCTGGCTTTGGGGAGCAGCTTCCTATGTCGCTGGCACTGGCCCTGCCTGCGAGGTCTCCCCACCACCCGAGCCTCTGGGCAGAAGAAAACAGGAGGAGCTGGAGTTGGAAGCTCAGTGACAATTATCTTGTCACCACCAGAGCCACAGGCTTATGAATAGCCACTCCTCAGGGAGCTGACACGTGGAGCTGCTTCCCGAGAGTCTGAAGCCCAGCCACAAAATAAATCACTCCCGTTGCCTCCCCAGAGCTGGGTCCCCATGCGTGGTGGGCCCTGGTGGGGCACAGCTCTGTCCACGGGGCTCTGTCCTCAGTGTCCATCCATGGGCCCTGACCACAGTTTCTCACTCGTCACCTGGACTCCAAGCGCAGGAAGCCAGGCTGCCACAGCTTCACAGAGGGGCCTCTCTGTGGGGGAGGGGCTGGCGTGTGGCTGAGGAGGGCTGTCCAGAGCGGTGGCCGTGGGCACCAAGTATTGGGGAGTGGGGCGAGCTGGGTGGCTGAGGGCTGGAGACGTGAGCCAGGAGTGGGTAGGCAGGGGGCATGGCATGGGGCTTCCGGCTCAGGGAATAGATACATTCTGGGGTCACTCTGGCTGGTGGTTGTGAGCCGGGGGGAGGGCCCAGTGGGCAGAGCCCTGGGTTTAGGGGGTGCGCCAGCAGCTCGTAGCTTCCCTTGCTGCTGTCTCCCGGGTCCTGGGGTCAGCGGGGTACACACAGCTCCAGCACAGCGCTGTGGGCGGGGTTCTGCTCTGCATGCCTGGCTGGGGCAGAAGCCCAGCCTTGCCCCTGTGGGAGTCCTGCAGATTTGAGCTCTGTTGGGCTGCAGGACCAGGGCTTCAGGCCGCGGGCCCGTGTGTTGGGTTATTCACCGCTTATCAGAGGTCGCCTGCTATCTAGGACCAGGAAGCCCTCGGCTCCTGCCCACCACCCAGGGCTCCGCGACATGGCCTCTCTTCAAGTCAGGGAGGGGAGAGGAGCAGCAGTACAGTGGCACCCTTAGCCCACAGGTGACCACCACCTCTGCTGCAGCCTGTAGGCCTA
This sequence comes from Tympanoctomys barrerae, assembly GCA_002564285.1. Lineage (NCBI taxonomy): Eukaryota > Metazoa > Chordata > Mammalia > Rodentia > Octodontidae > Tympanoctomys > Tympanoctomys barrerae. The sequence goes on from NDGN011411988.1 coordinate 6,523, forward strand.
CCTGCTGCCATGTAGGGGATCCACAAGGTCTGAGCCCACATGGAGGCTGCAGGGCAACCCCAGGCCTGGTGAGAAGTGGACACGTGGCTAAACACTCCTAGTGCCTGGAAAGACCCAGCCCATTGCTGTCCCAGCTCCCTGGTAAGAAGCCCAGGGATCGCTTTCCCCCCTGACATTCCTGGGGGTGACAGACACTGACTTGGCAAACAGGGCTTGAAGATCAGTTAGTGGGTGGCAGAGGACCTAGGCCTGGCACCCTGGGAGGCAGCGGCCCCCTGTCCTAAGACCTGGTGTGCAGAGCAAGCTCGGCCGCTTCAGATTTGGTGTTTGTCACACACAAAGCAAGGTCTTGGCACGGGCTGCTGACCGGAGTGCAGGAGGGACCCTGAGGCTGGCTCAGCTCCTGGACACAGTGGCTGGATCCTGAGGTGAGGCCCAGCCCGAGGGGCACCGATTTCTTTCATGATCCACCTAAAAACCACACAGGTGCTCGGTGTTGTGTTCTATGTGGCAGCAGTCACCAGCAAGTCACGTGGAGGGAGGCCAGGGCCCAGCCTCAGGTGAGTGGCAGGGCCGGTGCGTGCAGAGGCAGCCAGGGAGACGTGCCTGTTCAAAAGTGGTTCACCTCAAGGACAGGTAGTGTGTGCTCCTCGTGCCCTGGAAAAAGGCTCCGAGCAGTGCAGGCTGGCTCGAGCTTGTCTCCGGGGTGGAGAGGAGAGGCTCTGGCCACCCTTGAGTTCTCGCCGTGCCTGGCTGCGTGCTTAGCCTGGGCCTTCCTGGGCCGCACGACTGCACCTTTAGAAGGGGGTGCCTGCTGTGCCTCCCTCCAGGGAAGCTTAGAAACATGCCAAGTGAGGTGATGGCTGGTGCAACATGGAGCCCTGTGAGCCCCAGGACGCACAGGCCTGATGCCTGCTGGCCTCTGAGGCCCCCAAGACCTGAAGCTCCCCAGGGGCCCTTCTGCTGGGGGCACACAGCCCGGAGGACACAGCCTTTCCAACACAGCACCCGATGCACAGCCATCTAGCCCGAGACCACCGACAGGTACTGAATGCCCTTTAGGATTTTGGTACCAGCAGCACCACCACATATATACACACACATGCATACGCATGTGCACACACATGCACATGCATACACACATGCATGCACGTACCCGCAGAGCTCAGCTTCGGGAAGTGGAAGCTTCTGGGGTCTTCTGGTCACCGTGGGCCGGGCATTTGCTCTTTGGACTTAACACTTTCGGGAAACTCTGACAACAGTGTTTTTGCTTCCCCTCAGGACAGCCCCAGCACCCATAGGGAGGCCAAGTGGTGGGGCAACCCAGTCATTTCAGGGGGCAGTAAAATTATTGGAAACAGACAGTGGTCATAGTAGGCGATGCCGGGAACAGGAGCGTGAACATCCTGATCCCATCAGAGACACTCCTGATGGGCTGATTCAAGTTGCTTGCACCGCCGCCCACAGGCCCAGGGCTAGCTCAGCACCCTGGGAGCCGGGCACCACCCTCGCTCGTGTCTGCACCAGGCAGCAAGCGGTGCAGCGCGTCCCATGAGCCAGGAGCTCACCCATGCCCCTCAGAGCTTCAGAGGCGACCGCACAGACCCAGCCTGCCCAGGAGGCGCTGCTACCGCGTGGGCACGGGCTCTGCCCGCAGCCCGGAGCCCTCGCACCTGGGTCCTGGAGGGAAGCCAAACAGGAGTCACAGGTGTGCTGGGCCAGCCAGGGCTTGATGTGATGAGGAGGAAGCACAGGTAGGGAGAGCCTGGGTCGCATGTACTGTTGGTTTGACTTTAAACTGAGGACCAATGTTCCTTCTCTGGTTGACGGGGTGAAGGTAGGGTCTCTGCGGTGAATGGCATGTCCTATAACTGGCACTGACGGTCCCCCAGCCCCCAGGGCCAGAATCAATACCTGCGCACTGCTGATTTCAGGGAAACCAGACGGCTCCGCGGTGACTGCCGAGCAGCTGGGAAGCCCGTCCCCAGGCTGGGGGAGGGTGGACGCAGCCAGCCGACCAGTCTGTGCCCCGTAGCCGCAGGCAGGGCGTGGGGCAGAGCTTCTGAACATGGTGCTCCCACCCCGGCCCATCTGGGCTGCCACTAGGGGACAGGTACATGGCTGGCACCCTGCCGTGTGTGCCCCAGGTGGCGCCTCGGGGGTTGGACATCCACTGAAAGCAGAGCTCCCTGGACCGGGCTGTCTGCAGCTAGCTCTGCCCAGGCGCCCTGGGCTTGGGCCAGGCCTGCTCCCTTCTCAGAGGTGGTGCCCATCGCCCTTGCTAACACTGTGATGCAGTTACCAAAGGAGTGGGAACTGCAGACGCCACGGGCTCTTATGTGCATCGTGGTGTGCAGCAGACCCCAGTCCCTGCGTACCCTGGGCAAACACTCTCCTGGAGCAGCACCCGAGCCCCAGGCCATTACCAGCCCACTCCGCTTTCTTCCTACTTGCGGAAGAGGAGCTGCCCTTTAGCCTGTGGCTGCCACCACACACCATGTCCAAGAGCTCCCCAGCCCAGGCCCCCCTCAGAGCCAGGGGCCTGAAGCAGGAGTAGAGGTCAGCAGGAGGGAGGCTCCTTGGGGAAGGTGACAGCTGGAGGGGCACAAGGACCCTTGAGGCCAAATCCTGCTGACCTGCCTCATCTGAAGTCCAGGGTGGGAAGGAAGACAGCAGGAGCTGCTGGGACTCTGGTGACCCAGGGCAGTGTCTCACAGGTAGACAGGGCGCTGGAGCATGGGTGTGGGGCAGGGATGGGGACAGGTATGGCAGGGAGCCCGGGGGGGGGGGGCTCTGACAGCACGCCCAGATATGGGCATTGGACGTTGGGGTCTTGGCCATGGGACTGCAGACTGAAGGAAGAGAAGCCCGGGCCAGGGGAGACCAGTCTGGAAGTGGAGACCTCAGGTAGGAAGCAGTGAGCTCAGGGCAGATGATGGAGGTGGAGCAGGACAGCAGGACACAGAAGCTGCTTGGAGTCAGGAAGGACACAGCTTGCGCTTGCTTCATGAGCACACCTGCCCTGGGGAGAAAGCCGGCCACGGAGCCACCACGGGACTTACCATGGAGCCCCCCAGGGAGCGTGATACGGAGCCCATCAGGGAGCCCACCACAGAGCCCACCAGGAAGCTCACCACAGAGCCCACCACAGAGCCCACTATGGAGCCCACCACAGAGCCCACTATGGAGCCCACCACAGAGCCCACTATGGAGGCCACCATGGAGCCCACCACAGAGCCCACCATGGAACCCACCACAGAGCCCACCAGGGAACTCATCAGGGAACCCTGCTGCCTGCTGTCAGCCAATAGGAGCACAGGAGAGTGCAGGACAGAGCTGGGGTACCAACACTCTTCCCTCCTTGTCCCCCTGTGAGGTCATCTCCAGTTGGTGTGTCCCCCATCAGAGGCCACTGCCCTTCTTCACAGCTCTACAACCCCCATCTGCATACTGCCCATTGTTCTTCCTGCCCTCCTGGGGCTCCATGTCCACCCGCCTACCTGTGAAGTGTGCAGCCCCAAGTGGCCCACCTGCTGCCCACTGCTCAGCTGCCTCTTGTCCAGCCCTGGTTGTTTCTGGAGGTACGTACTAGGCACACCACAGGCCAACTCCAGACAGAACCTCTGCTTTAACCTACCCAGCTGTAGGGGCAGCCTTAGGGTCATGCAGTAAAATGTAGGTTCCCAGGCTTGGCCTGGTGCAGCATGACAGACCCACTATGCAAGGTGCCCTGGAGCTGTGCTAAGTGGGACAGACCTGGCCATCAGGTGCAGAAACGACATGTCAGATGGTGCCTCTGAGCCGGAGAGCAGGCTCGTGAGGCTCTGGTGTCTATGTGGCCCACACCAGCACGGGGGAGCTGGAAGGATTCCCCTAAATTCTTAGCCAGAGAGCTGAGGTGTTCATTTCTCCCCATCTCTAATTTTCTGCAGACCCCAGCAACCTAGGGAGCATTTGAAACCAGATCTCTGCTTCCACAGACCAGGCACCTCCTCCCTCTGTCCCTGTCCCTGTCCCTCTCTGCCTCTGTCTCTGTCTCTCTGTCTCTCTCTGTCTCTGTCTCTCTTCCTCTCTCTCTGTCCCTGCCCCTCTCTGTCTGCCTCTCTGTATCTCTGTCTGTCTCTCTGTGTCTCTCTCTGTCTCTCCCTCCCTCCCTCTCTCCCTCCCTCCCTCTCTTCCTCCCTCCCTCCCTCCCTCCCTCCCTCTCTCCCTCCCTCCCTCTCTCCCTCCCTCCCTCCCTTCCTCCCTCCCTCCCTCTCTCCCTCGCTCCCTCCCTCAGCCCATGCTTTAGGGTCCCTGTGCTGTGCACTGGGATCACAGTGATAGGGAGAGCCCCGTCTCCTTGACTTTTCATCAAGCTTTTCACACGAGCTTCCTCCCTAGGCTTCGAGATGTTTCAAAATGAAACGCAGCGTGCTCTGCCTTCCCCGCCCCTCGCCTGCAGCGGCCACGGACTGCGATAGGTGAAATGTCACCGCTGTCGGCTGTGAATTCCATTGCACGATATAAAAGCGCTCATTTGCTTTCCTTTGGGATTGGATTTCCAAACGGGTCAAACATTTACAGAAATGGCCCAAACTGTACAAATAAACCATCGCTCCAGCGAGGAAGGCAGTTTACATTACTCTGGGTCAGATGAACACAGGAGCCGCAGGGCCTTTGAAAGCCACTTCACACGGGTGCGTGGGAGTCCTGCGCACCGTCTGGGATGGCTCAGCACCGTCGGAAGGTTGGGACAGGCCCGGCAGGCCTATAAAGCCGCACACCCTTCGCACTCCAGCTGCGTGGCTCCTGCTCTCCCACAGCTCAGACAAAGGGGCTCCTTCCTGGAGTTCTAGCTACCTGCCTTGGGGACCTTGTCGCGTGCGCTGCTGTCCTGTAGACCCACCCATTTCCAGGGCCATCATGCAGTGGGCCAGCCGCAGAGCACCGTGTGGAGTGGGACACAGTGCCCGCGCATAGCCCGCTGCACCTGCTGGGCAACATGCGTGTGGTCACCAAGCTCTTCCCACTCTGCCCCAGGACGGGTGGGCGAGGGTGGGTCTGGACCCAAGGTGATGACAATATGATGATGTCCACCTGCCAGGGACAGACTCCAGGGATAGCAGAGAGAGATGGGAACTGAGGAACTCGGGGACCACCAGGAACCAGTGAGGAAGGAAGGACGTGGGGCCTCAGAGGGGCGGCTCACTGAGGGGATCCTGGCCATGGCCCCAAGAGCAGGCCACCCTTCCTGCTGCCAGCATGGCAGCCCCAGGAAGCCCACGCAGACAGCCTGCTCTCCCTGGCGGTGCCGGAGATGGCCCTGTGCCCATGCTGCTCCTTTACTCCTTTGCCAGCCATTCCCTGCTTGCTTCTTCAGCCAATGCTGGAGTCAGAGCAACCACTCTCCTTCTGGTCCACAGTGTCCCAGCACCAGTGGCCAGTCACTAGGCAGGGACAGCTGGCCCGTCCCCAGTGTTTTCCTGCCCACCATCCCTCAGGGATGCCAGAGCCCAGCTTTGCCCTTGGGAGCTAGGCCCAGCTCCTCCTAAGGCCTCCTAAGGCCCCCAGTCCCTCAGCATCCCCTGGAGGTGGCCGTTGAGTGGCCATGTCCCCCCCCACCTTGTCTCCTGGGCCCCTTTGCTTCATCCATCTGTCAATACCTGGTTTCAGAGTGATGAAATTAACTTCTAGCCGTGGAAATACCTGGCATGCTGAATAGGGGGAGCTTGTCAGCTTGGCAACGCAGGCTCTGGAGTGGCTTGTGGTGTCGACACGGCCTCTGCGTTGCGTGCCTGAGCTCATGCACAGAAACGGCCCGAGTGCTCAGCCACGTGCTGCGTGTGCCTGGCCCCCTCGCACGCACCTGCGGTGGGTCCTGCTTTCTCTCCTGGGTCACCTTGTTTAACTCACGGTGACATGACACATGCTGTGTAGGGCGACGGCAGCTGCTCGTCGAGTGCGGCACTGAGCTCCCGGCTGAGCCCCACGGTGTCGCTACGCTGCGCAGCTCCTCCTGGGTGCTTCCGAGGCGCGCTGCTGAGCACGCGTCGGTCGGGATGCAGATGGGCAGCGTCAGCCTCACGAGCTGCTCGTGCTATCATGGAGCGCGGCCTCCAGCAGCGCGCTTGTCCTGGAGCCTGCTTTAGCAGACAGCAGCGCAGCCTCTTCTTCTTCAGTTAGTCTGCATGTGACACCTTTCTCCATCTTTTATTTTTCAATTTGCCTATGTTAGCTTTTGAAAGTGAGTTTCTTGTAGACAGTATATGGTAGGACCATTTTAATCTTTTTAAATTTAATTTAATTTAATTTTATTTTTTGGTGGAACCGGGGATTGAGCTCAGTCCCTTGTACTTGCCAGGCAAGTGCTTATTCTACTGAGCTATCTCCCCAGCC
>NDGN011412008.1:1820-15606 GCA_002564285.1 Tympanoctomys barrerae
AAAAAAAAAAAGAAGTCCAGCAAGCAAGAGCTCCAGTTCACTATGAACACAAGGTGAGGATGAAGGAATGCTTGAGTTAAAGGTTTAGTAGGGAGCCAAGAGGTATAAACTAAGATACGACTTTATTTTCCTTTCACAGGATTACCTATACCCTACAGGTAATAGTTGATATTTTCCATGGAATTGTAATCTATTAAACTCTCTGCTACAATGTGAGATGAAAAATAAGCACATGAACATTTTTCTATCATAAATATTCTAATAATAATGAAAATTCATTTAAATGAAAATCTAAGTATATTATTTCATGTAATATTAAAAGGGAATATGTAACATCAAGAACCATAGATAGAAATTGGTATCTAATTCTAGCAGAGTATACGTATAGGTATACGTATGTATATATAAATTAATAATTATCACTAATTTCTTGGACTAGCATAGACCTGAGATTATTGGTAAGTGTTCATAAATAAATTATTTGCTTATATAGTTTTCCTTCCGATATTTGAATTTAATGAGCATCTTTCCCATGGTGCTTTCCCTAACTGAAAGGTCACCTTCTACCACAAAGTTCACATTATTAAAACATATATATATATATATATTATTTTAGTTTATAACTCAGTAAATTAGTGGCCTGAGGAGCTCAGTGGTAGAACACTTGCTGGAAACCTCTTCATTTACTCAGTACTCCCCACACACAAAAAAGTAAAACTGTTTATAAATTTCTTAGGCTACTGAATGTTTAATACTTTTCATATTCATAATGCCATATGACTTCCCATTTCACTGACACAAATTGCTCGCATAAAGCTTGTCTAGGTAATACTCAAGAATATGTTGCTTCCTGATTTCCTATTTTACTGACTTAATCCTTACTCCCTCCCTCTGTGGCTAAAACACTAATCTTACTTGAGAAATACAAAGTTATGACGTGATCAAATATTGTAAAAACAATTCACTGCAACTTTCCAGGTAAAATATAATTACATACTGCCAAAAACTTGAATATTTAGGGACATTTTGTTTTGTTTTGTTTTACTTTATTTTGCTTTTCAAGGAGAATTGGATTATCTTGTGAAATAATTCATTTCATGTTTTTCTTTAAGATTATTAATATTCTAGACAAAATCACTTGCATCCATGATCAGGCAAATCTTCAAAGACATTGTCATAAGGGTGTGCATTATACACGCTGTCAGCAAAGTGTACAGGGGTTATAATAATAAGATATAAAGTCATTTCATTTTTAAAAAATGCGTCTGAAAATGCAAACAACCTTGTTCTGCAAACATTAATGAATTAACCTGTCTTTTTTTCAGTATTGTTCAGTGTTAACTGGGATTATTTGTATATAGGAGAATACTGGGGCTAGAGTGATTCTCTCTCTCTCTCCATGATTAAATTATGAACACAATGGGAAATAAATACACTTATATCTCTTAGTCTCAAATGCACATCATATATATCATATATCATATCACATGTATATATTAGAAAAATGGTTAAGAAATTGTGTAAAATGATATATAAACAATGATTTCCTAATTAATATAGCTATATGTGGATTTAAATGTGGTAGACTTTGAAGCTTAATGATAGGTTCGGGCCCTAGTATGAATTGCTGAATAACAATGGTGGTCATCTAATATGGCTGAAGCCCTTAAAACAGCAGCTAATCTTCCCAGAGACCACCTGCCCCTTCTTCTCCAACTCAGCCCAGGGTGCAGTTTCCTTTTCCAGCACCTCAGGGAAGGCCCCAGTCAGCTCCTCAGGTGTATGGAAACATCCCCAGCAAGGCCACCCGCCCGATGCAAAAGGTCATGAAAGGCTCAGCCTCCCTTTCTTCCAATCCAGAGAATTCCTTATCTTCTCAAATTCTCTCTGTGTCATCTAAAATAACGAAGCCTCTTTCCCTTTGTAATAAGGCCCCTTTCCTTTTTTCCTTCTGCCTGTTTCTCTGCTGTGACACCATCAAAACCTGTCACTTAAATGTAAAAAGAATACATAAGTTATCATAGGTATGCTTATGGATATTTATTTAAAGTGAGCAGTCACATCAAACCATAGAGCTAATGTGTCTATAGTTTAAAAATATATTTTAAAGTCTATAAAAATTCAATTATATTTGTCTGATTCACTTATATCACTATGATAGATTCATTCTACCCTGCCATGCTATTTGGATAAATATGACTTGGTCAACTATTAATATACAATAACATTAAATATCCTTTACAATAATGACGCTTCTGTTTGATGAAAATCTCAATCCTTCATATTTTATGTACTTCCACTCCACCTTCTACAAAATACATTAAAAGAGTGAAAACACCCTCTATACCTAGAGCTAGGCTGTAATGTGAAGAGTCTAGACACAATGCTCCTAGGAAACAGGTGAAAAAAGTTATAGCTATGCATGTACAAGAGCCAGAATGCTGTTGGAATGAAATTAATTTAATTGTCTAGAACCAGATTCTTTATTTTGTTCATCACTGTTTTGGTTCCTAGCATACTTCCTGACACCTGGAAAATACTCAATAAACTATTGTTAAATACATTTAAAATTTATGAAAAAACATATCTGGACTATTCTGTTCTGTTTCCTATAAGCCATTTCTTTCTGTCTTTTGATTTTGACTGACTGTATTTTAAACATTTGCATAAGTATTTACAACATTATTTGCAACAGCTAAAAGGCAGAAAAAACCAAATGTTCATCAACAGATGAATAGGCAAACAAAATATATCACAAACACAATAAAATGCTATTCAGTGGCAAAAAGGAACCAAGTTCTTAACTTTGAAAACATCATGCCATATGGATGAAGCCAAAAATGACAAATAATGTCAGTGTCTACCTGAATGAGCTACCTGAACCATGCAAATACTCAGTGAGATTTAATAGTACATGTTTGTGGACCATAATGATATATTCACAATATTTTCCTCTAAAATAGCTACCTCCAGATACATGCTAGTGGCCACTGAGCTAAATCTAGTGAACAGCGAGTAACAGAGTTGAGACAAGCACAATCTAACTTTTACAAATTTTACAAGCATTATAAATAACAAGGTGAACACATTTCTGTACAACTTATGCCATGACCAGATGAATAATGATTGCATTAATTCTGTGAAAATTTCATCTCTGAATGTATTCACATATAATCAAAATGCTTCTCCTGAGTTAGAAAATCTGTATATAAACAATGTCTATGAAAAACTGTTCTTTGTGTGTTTATAGGAGATCATACCAGTCCCAATGTGCGGATGGTCACTTACAACTTTGAGAAGTAATGACATAAATTAATTTAATAGACTCATATTATTTGTCCTGTGAAAGTTCTTCCTAAGACCTATCCATTTATAGCAGGTTTATGATTCCATTTTCTTCCTGTGTAGTTTCAAGCCAAGACAAGCATTTCTATATTTTAGATACAACCAAAATACTCTAGTGTCTCCCACCCACTGCAAATATTACATCTGAGTAGTATCTTGAGTTCTTCAAGCAAGTTTAATCTTATTAAATATTTGTAGAACTAGAAAAGAAATAGGTTTATAGATATCAATATCTTCATATTTTGTAAAAAGCTATATCTATGACTGCTGCATTCAGCCAGGATGCCACAATGCTAGTGCAGCTTCTAGTTCTTGTGTCTATACTTCCATGGAATAGTTGGAGTTATGAGTACATACTAGGGAATAAATATATATGCATATATCCCACTTTATGACACTTTTATTCACAGAGGACTATTTCATATTCATTTCACTCTGCAATACTTGTTTCGACCTTCAGATAGCTTGGACTTGAACGCTGCCTGCTTTGTTTCTGAGTTAATTTCATTTACTTATATTATTCATTTTAGTCAACCTGCATTGATTTTTCTTGCAATTCCATAACATATCATGTACTTTCTGTCATTAACACATTCAATTATTACTTCATAGCAACTAATGTTTTTTTAAAATATTTTGTCATATAATTTATTTAAAGAAAGTAAATAAATCTCATTATTTTCATTAGAACATATTTTTCCAAATATATTTATATGATAAGTACTACTTATATAATAAGCAAACTTACAAACGTGTTTAAAGATTGAAGTCAGTAAACACTTTCAACTTTCCCACGAGTCTTGCCTTACAGGTGGAGGGTACACACAAACAATCCTCCCATTTTTAAAAATAGATATTAGGCTGAATTGGAATAGAGTACAGTCAGTTCAGTAAAGACTCGCAAAATAGGGAATACAAATGAATAATAATGATGGAAAGTCGGACACAGCACTTTTTAAAGTCCTTTCACTTTATTTTTGTTAAAAATGAAAAGCTATTAAAATTGAATATAAGTAATAGTTAAATTAATTTCACTACACAACTCTTCAGTTCTTTTTAAACTGCTTTTAAATTAACATATATTGAGGAATGCTCTGATACTGATTTTTATTCAACTCAGTTAAGCATTGTTATTTAAGTTTCAAAATACGTGTATGTTCCTTCTGAGTTCTCTAATTTACAGCCATTATAAAAAAACACATTAATACATGATTGAAATATAGGAAGAGTTACTATTGAGTTTGAATCAAGGCTTTCAAAAAATAACACATAATCTAGCCCATTTGTGTCTCTGATAAGTGTTGCTCCAGAACTTACCTAGGCCATAATACTTAAGTCTCTGCAAGCACTGGAAAATGAGCTCCCTATTGACAAGGGATAAACATGCCTCACTCCACTTTCCTCTCTATGCCAAATTATGAGAGGCAGAAATCCTTGTGCTTATAAATCATGTCTTGTCTATTTACAACAGAACGGATTTTCATCTTGGTAGCACTGCAAGAAATTTAAGGAGGGATGTGGGTCAGCATATGCAGTTGTAAAATATTCCACTTGAACAAAATAGATATCAAGACCATGAGAAGATCAACAGCTGCTGAGTATAAGGAAAGATTTGGAAGTAGTCCCGTTCACTTCTGGGTAGGTGGTTGTTGAGGTAGTGCTAAAAGAGGATGCGCAGAGAATTAAGGTGCAAGGACAGAACCAGTTAGAATGCATTTAAGGGTTCAGGAAGTTCAAACAATGTTGTGTAATTTTAAGAATACTCTCTTGAGCTGGGCATGGTGGTGCACACCTATAATGCCAGCATTCAGGATGCTGAGCCAGGAGGACTGTTGTGAGTTCTAGATCAACCTGGGCTACAAAGTGAGCTCAAAGCCAGCCTGAACGGAATAGTGAATCCCCACTCAAAAAAAAACAAAAACTGAAAAAAAAAATGAAAGCAAAAACAAAAACAAAACAGGAATACCTCTTGAAATAAAAATATTTTCCACATGTGATGGATAGCTAACAGGTGGTCAAATTCTTTCACCCAACTGAATTAAACTAGCATGGTGCTGAGTGTGGGAAGTTCACTTGAGGATTGTTTCCAGTAGCATAAATACAGAGCAGGGGAAGCTGCCAAAAATACTGTTAGGGATGTTCTTTGGAGAAGCTGTTGGAGCTGCTGGAAGCTGCTGGTTCTCTTGGGCTCTTCTGCTGGAGGACCTTGTCATGCCAGCTTTCCCGATGAACTTTGAAGAAATTTTGGTCCTCATCTTGAGCTTTGCTTCCTGGCTCCTGAGGGGAAGATGGTGCACTGCTTAGCCTCATGGAGCCGGTTGTAGCATTGGTTTTTCTGATGGGAACTCAGCTTTCCTCATTGCTGGAAAAGCCCCGGAACTCACTGTTCCTGAGGATAGCTGTGGTACTTTTGAGGGAACTCTGGTGCTTACCCTGAGTCTTGCTTCCTACCTCCAGTTTAGATCCCTCAGCCTGTGAGCACAGAGGCTTTATCTCACTGGCATGGAATTCCTAGCTTCCACTACTGACCTTTGGGCCTTTCCATCAGAGATCCATGAAGCAGCCCTCCATGAGACTTCGTTCTAGGCTCTAGGTCTCCAGCTGGACTTGTGGGAGTCATTGTGTGAGCTCTCGGCCCTCAGCTCAATTCTTTAGTATTTACCGTGTGAATAGGCTTCCTGCACTTGCATGTAATACTTTGTGTGATTCATTATAAAATAATCTTATGAAATGTGTCCTGTATTACATTCTTCCTCTTGCAAAAATCCCAAATCACAACACTACATTTTATACGGGAAGACACACAGATTCAGAGATCCTTTTGTTCTTTTCATTCAGTTTTTCTAGGTTCATGTGTAGATATTCCAATTTAATTATGTTTTTCATATTCATTACAATAATATTTCTCCAGGAATGAATACAATCTTCACTAAGAGGTCCCTGGTTACACATGTTCTGCCAAGGCTGAGGTCAGCTTTCTATAGTGTAAAACTGTGTAAGCCATTCCACTAACATACATCCTTATCTGACTTGGGTGACTCAAACCATGGTTTGCGAATTGTGCACTACTAAGAGTTTTATTATCACATTTAGCAAGAATTCAAAGTGCTTTGCATCTTACTAATAGTTGATTGCTTGTTGAATAAGTTATCAAATGTCTACTGATCCATACTTGTTCTTAGTTTACAAACTGCTAATAAACTTCTAAAATGATTTTTCATTCCTGGATATGGAACTATTCTAATTTAAATTTTATGAAAGAACAGAACCTTAATTTATAGTTTTATGAACAGGGAATAAATTAAATTTAATTTTCCAGCTTTGAAAAGGGAGGCATTGTAATCTCCTTTTCCCACCACAATCTATTCATATTAGCACTTTGGTCACATGAGCAATGTGATTCCTGAATATATATGTCAATTTCCTTTGTACCTGATTACCCAAGGGAGAGTCTGAGATGCAATTCTGAGGTCCTATTTGAAGACTAAGACTTTTGTCCTTAGGAGAAAAAAAGAGTCTTTCCATATACCCATCCATACTAAGCATAAAAGAATAAACATGCATTCACAAAACAGCACAGTAATGCAGAACTAAGGTTATTTTTAATATTTAAATGCCTTTCCCCAAATACTAGAGAGCCATAGGAAATATATAAATAAAGTTCTAATTCTGAAATACTATATCATGGCCATTGTTTATTTATGTTTTCTTTCCTGTTTACTTGAGCTATTAGTAATCTTGGAGGCTCTCTTTGTTCCACTATAATATAGATTAAGTCACATAATAAATTCATTTAGATCACTTCAGAAAGAATGATGTTTAAATCTATGCCAAGAGTCAAAAAGATTTAGAATCTGTGAAGATTGGAAATTAGAAACCGAACATATAGATCATGCTTGGAACATTAACTTTGTCTAATTATACTTCTCTTGGAGTGTGCTCCAATTGCAGCCTTCACTTTTTTCCACTGCAACAAATCAATTCATTACTTCCTAATTTTAGCAAGTTGATGAAAAAAAGCTTCAAAATTATTTCCTCTTCGTGTCATATCTAAAATGCATATATTCTATATTAAATACATTTTTATATATGTAATGCAATACATATATATATTAATTAAATTTAAGTATTTTAAATTTTAAGCTTTCTTAGAGTTTCATTACTTCATGTTTTCTGTAAATGAAATGTATCTTCATTTTGGGGAGTGTGCACACCACATAGCCTCTTCTGATAGGTGCCTATTCATTTCATTAATACATTTCTTGATTGGTCTTTCCTTTTATGATGTCCAATTGTTTTGGAATCTTCATATTCTAGATAACAATCCTCTATCTGGGGGAATAAAAGTGAATAAAAGTGGTTTATTTCCCAATCTGTATATTGTTTCTTTACTAGAACTATTTCTGTGATTTCCAGAATCTTTTAGTTTGATGTAATCCCATTTGGTGATTCTTGATTTCATTTCTTGTGCATTTTGGTTTCTTTAGAAAAAAAAACTATCCTATATCTATGACTTCAAGTTTTATCTTGCAGTAAGTTCATTGCTTCTATTTAGAAATTTAGATCTTTGATCCAATAAGTTCATTTTATAGAGAAAAACTTTCCATTCTTTTATGTAGTCAAAACAGCTATTAGTTAAATAATGCAAGGACCACTACTTTTTTTTTAAAAAAAAAAAAAGAATGAACAGAGTTTTCAAAACTTGAAATACAAATAAAGATATAATAGGATACACTGACCTTTGTAGATAGAATACGTTTCTTATGGTTATAGTACACTCTCCCAAAATACCCGAATTACCAAGTGATAATGTCTGGCGACAGGGCATTTTAGGGATGACTGTGCAATCATGAAAAGATTAGGTAACTTTTTCAAGGGACTTGGCAGGAGTGGCCTGACCATCAAGAGTACTTTTATCAGATGGGAGGGACATGGTGCCTTGACATCTGGAGGTGGGGCTTTGGGAGTTGCAAGAAGCAATTTCTATTCTTTCTTTCTTGTCTGTGGTATTTTGGTACAGCAGCACTAGTATACTGAACCATTGGTAGGAACACGAATATATCATACAAAAATGTCCATGTTTTTGTTCAAATTACTTTTTCAACTGGTTAGCTCATTCAATTAAAAGAACTCAATAAAAAAGAAATCCTGAATGCTTCTGAATACTAATTCAAAAATTATTCAGCATTTGAAAATTGGAAGGTCACAGAGTATAGATTATGTTTTTTTTTAAATAATAAACTGTCACTAACTTGTTTTGGTATATTTCCCACTATGAAGGTATGTAAATTTCATTTACATTTTCCCTTTAATCACATTATGAAAAACTTGCATGGAGGCCAAATAGGGAATAAATTATAATTTTTGAGTTCTTGTTGTACTTGGAGTTTGCAAGGGAATAGATTTAATATGGGAAATACAACTTACAGGATTATTTTTTAATATTCACCCAAGAAGTCAAATCAGAAGAGCACAGGGGCTCTGCCCACACACTAGAGACACAATGATCCAGTTGAGAGCCTAAAATCCACAGCAGTGTCCTTCAGGAGTCCACATGAAGACCTAGAGCCCACGGCAATGTCCTCTATGGTTCCAACTGGAGGCCTAGAGCTCACAAAATGTCTCATGCAAGTCTGTGTCAAGGATTTGCAATGAGAAGGCCCAAAGTTCTGTGGTAGAAGCTAGAAAATCTGCACCAGTGGGATGATGGGTCTATGCCAGCAGGCTGAGAGATTGGCACTGGAGCCAGAAAATATGCTCAAGATAAGGATCCCAAAAGAAAACTACAGCCATCCTCAGTGACAGCAAGGACCTGGGCTCAGGAAAAACAAGCTGGAGAATCAACAGCACACCATCTTCCCCTCCAGTTCTCCTTTCAAGCTTTTGGCAACAGTCCTCAGGTGGGCTGTGACCATCTTGTGCCATGCTCATTCTGTTCAGTTAATGTACCACACGGTTCTTGCAAAACCACTACACTGTTGTTGGAGAATAAAAGCAGCCTTAGACAACAAGTAAATGAACAAATGTTGCATTTTGACACAATCAATCATGAAAATAAGTGGCAGGTCAAATTAGGACTTTGATCATAACTTCCTGAAACTACATTAAATTATTAATTTATAGCTTCATTGAAAATGTGTAAAGCAAATGACACATAAATACTGATGTAGTTGTAAAGTAAATATAACAAGAATTGTCTTGATTTAATGTGAATTTGGATTTGTTAAGAAATGAGAATAAGTGTAGTAAGTAATATATTAGAACCAAATCAAATTTGGTGCCAGTTTTTATTTGTACCAGAAAAGTCTAGGTATTAATACAAAAATAGGATAACAGGGAATATAGCTTTAACTGCTTTCTCAAATTTGTGCACTGTGTTTTCTTTCTTTACTATACAGAAAAACATCTTATTTCAGAAAACAAAATGGTATGAATTTTCACTGAATAAAAATTCAACTTAGGGAGCCAGGAAATGGCTCAGTAGAATAAGTGTTTGCCTGGCAAGTACAAGGGCATGAGTTCAATCCCTGGTTCCGCAAAAAAAGAAAAAAAATTCAACTTAGCCCTAATAACAGTAACCAGTATTCTTATTTTTAAATCTGTGTACAATGTAAAATTCAGATACATAATAGTTAAGCTCATGCAAAAATCTGTATGAAGGTTTTAATACTTTTTGAAAAATATGTTAAATAAAATAATAAATCGCAGCTCCTTAAAATATATAAGATATACATGCTAGCAGTG
The DNA here is from genome assembly GCA_002564285.1 of Tympanoctomys barrerae. Classification (NCBI taxonomy): domain Eukaryota; kingdom Metazoa; phylum Chordata; class Mammalia; order Rodentia; family Octodontidae; genus Tympanoctomys; species Tympanoctomys barrerae. The sequence goes on from NDGN011412008.1 coordinate 11,910, forward strand.
TGTTGCTTTTCACCTTGCACCTTAACAGACAGCCATACATTCTGTGGTACAAAACAGCATTCATTTATTTTGTAGTAAGAAACTTCAGTATAATACACACAACCGAGCCATCTATTTAAGGTCTCACGAAGTCTAAAGCCAGTATCTGCAGTCTGGCTTTTTTTCTCTAGGCTCTGAGGCTGAGTCCACCGCCAGACTCACTCAGACGCCAGCCAAATTAGGTCCTCACAGATGGCACACACGTGTCTTCCTTTCCTTCCATTCCAGGCTGTCTGCTGCAGGCCGAGGAGCTTCTCCAGAGCGGCCGCTGCTTGCCACACCGTGCTTCCTTTCCCTCCCCACAATGAGATGCGAACCCTCATTCAAAACTTGGAACTCCCTGTCTTCTCCTGGCACATCGGACTCCAGCTAGGAAAAAAAAAATTCCCTGATTTAAGAATTATGTGATTAAATGTGGCCTACAAAGATGAACCAGAATAATCTCCCATTTAGAACTACTTAACCCCAAAGACATCTGCAAAGCCCTTTTTATCACGCACTATGGCACGCTGACAGTTTTCAGGGATTTTTGGAGATTCATTCTGTTATCCATAATTAGTGATATGACTATCACTATATTCACTAATAAGATGATGAAGCAGACCATTTTTCCTAACTGTAAAATATTTTCAAGCCTACGCATCATCTCTTGCTCAGGATTAAATATTGTCTATATTTTTATTTAGGATTTTGCACAAGAATGGAATTTATTTTTTATGGAAATTGCATATTACCTGCCTTACCAAGAGTGATGTGAATTTTTTTTTTCAAAATGACTGCAGGAAAAAGATTTTTCAGCGTGCAATCCAAAATCAGTATTCTTTTATAAAGAAGAATATGGTAAAGATGATATATTACATGATTTTTTCAAATATTATAAAAAATTTACACTTATGTAGGTGGTCACTGTATATTCCATTTATTTTTTTCATATAAATACTAAGATTTCTACTGGTTTACTAATTTTTCATCTCTATTTTTATCAATCTCCCTGTGTTTCAGTCACACACATACCAGGTGTTCTATCTCAGTTTATGTTATGCTTTAATATACCTTTACTGCTTATACAGAACAACAACAGCAACCAAACAATGGGAAGGATGTGAAGGTGAAAAGGTGCTGAGGGACAGGCTCTGAGAACACCTCCTTGTACTGATCAGATCTTAGAATCATGTCACGATTGCATATACTAAAATAAAGAGTTGAATGACAGGGAATAAACTGGCAGACATTATGTTAAGTGAAATTAGACAGGCAGGAAAGACAGATATTGGATGATCTCATGTATTGAATGTAAATAAGTCTGGTTTTATAAAAGCAGAGTGGATTGGGGGGTATACAGGAAACTGGAGAATGAAGGAACTGAAGAAATGGTGACAAAGGATAGATTTCAGTGAAACAGAAGGAATAAATTCAAATGGCCTACTATGCACTACAATAGCTTTAATGTTTTGTGCATATACTGATTCCCAAGAGAATAGATTTGTAAGTGTCCTCCTTTAGAAATACACATACGAGGTAATGTACAAGTTAATTGACTGGATTTAGCTATTCCACAATATATACTAATGTGAAAGTATCATTATGCAGAATCTAGACTCCTTAGTCATTGAAAGTCAAAATAGTTTAAGAAAATAAACCTAATAAAATAAAAGTTAACTAAAAAGTATTGTATTCTCTTTCCCAACACTTATAAGGATATTCTTCTAATTTCCTTCTGTTAAGTTTTTCTTTCGCTTGGAGTATTAAAAATTTAGTTCTTTGTGTGTTATAGAGAAATCCTGTCAATGTCTCCACAGAGGTAACCAGATTTATTTCTCTACTGACTTGTCATCATTTGAGGCTCCCCATGAGCTTTCTCTTCTCTCCTTATTTCAGTAATGGCAATCTTCCAATAACACAACTCAATATTTAGTCACCAGGGAGTAATTGTATAAAGCACAAACTTCACCGCTAGATTTTCTTTCCACTTAATCTCTACTTAAATGAGAGTTTGATCAGAAACCAATTTCACCATTTCTTTGGATATTGCAGAAAGACCACTCTCCATGTGTGATTCACTCCGTAAGCCAGTCAAGAACTCAATGAGTTGGCTCACTGTGCCCTACTGATGTATTTATGTGACATTGAGAAAACAGGAAAATCAAAGGCGGAACTGAGCCACAAAAATAAAATCACAGCAAAGAAATGAAAAGTGACAACGTTGGAAACTTACCAAGTGTAAATGGAATTAGCTGACCGCGGGAATGTTGATACTTGCTTTTGGAAAGACTCTAAATATACACCCAGAAGAACAGAAAGAAGGCAAACTCATCAGCATAAATGAGGAAAATGAGATGATATATTAAAAGAAGTGACACTCTAACATTTTCACATTTTGAAAGTGATTGTCATGCATTTCAAGACTCTAAAATACACAAGATGACATATTAAACATTTCAGTTGATCTCAATTGGAATACAATTGTCTGTGACAATTCTCAAAGACATAGGTGCTTATTCCATGTAATAAATTTTAATTGAGCATGCCATGCAGGCCCCGCCCCAGGATGCACTGAGCCAGTGATGGAGTCCTGGCGTGGTGGTGCACACCTGCAATCCCAGCACTAGGGAGACAGAAAACAGGAAGATCACTAAGGGTCTAAGCTGTGCAGTGAAACTCTGCACACACAAAAAGGAAAAACTAAATAAATTTTAATAGAGAAGATTACTCTTGATAAATTTTCTGTGAATAACTATATTTAATGTCCAATATAGCTCCTCTTACAAAAGTATGCTGAATATTAGGAATATCACTTCCTATTTTCTATATTCAGAGTTAACGATAGGACAGTTTATAGCTTTCAGAAAAAAATAAAGCCATTTTGCTTGGGGAGATAAGTCAGTAGAATAAGGGTTGCCATGCAAGCGCAGGGTCCTGAGTTCAACACCCAGTATCGAAAATAAATAAATAAATAAATAAATAAATAAATAAATAAGATAAAGCCACTAAAAGAGTAGTTACCCTTCCAATTTGTTAATGAACATATTTTCATCATTTGGGCTTGCATGATTAATTCTGTGTGTGTGTGTGTATGTGTGTCTGTGTGTGTGTGTATGTGTACTTGCGCAAGTGTGCGTATGTGCATGAGTGTTCATTGTGAAGAATGAACTGTGTGAACAGTAAGCCCTGATGGTATGACTTAAGATTTGATTATTTCCTTATAAATTCATCATTTTTATTTTCTCAAGTGTAATTAGTCTATGTAGCATTGCATTAATCTATTAAATTTTTTTGATAAATTTTAAACTGTTATCCAATTATTAAATTTGAATTGTGCTTCTATCAATTGCACATATTAACTTAGAAAGAATGTGTACTGCTATAAATTCAGTCACCTGACTGAATATAACATAGCAGTAATGAATAGTATGACAGTAATCACAACAAAAACAAAGTAGCATAAAAGCAATAAATAAATATAGTGATAATAAAAGTAAAAATTTAAAACTCCATTAGTGACAAGTTTTTATTTCATATTGTATATTTCTTATTATGTCTTTTTGAGTCCTCTGTGTTATTGATTAGAAGATGCACCATTTTGTTGTAGCAACTAAAACATTTTTATGTAAAATATGACATTTTCATCTTTTTAATTATAAGACACAAATCTAAAGAT
>NDGN011412012.1:0-15388 GCA_002564285.1 Tympanoctomys barrerae
TTCTTTCTTTCTTTCTCTCTTTCTCTCTTTCTCTCTTTCTCTCTTTCTCTCTTTCTTTCTTTCGAGCAGAACTGGAGATTGAGCTCAGGCCCTTGCACTTGCCCGGGAAGCACTTATTCTACTAAGCCATCTCCCTGGCCCTCAGGTACCTTATCCTTGACAAAGGGGCCAAACAGGTTCACTGTAAAAAGATAGTCTTTAATATAGAGTGCTGGAAAAACTGACTTTCTACATGTCAAAGACTGAAGCTAGCCTTATGCACTAAACTAAAACCAAAAGGATCAAGAACCTACATATTAAAGCAGAAACACTAAATCCGCTGGTATATAGAAAAGGTAGAAATCTTGAAGACATAAAGGTAGATAAAGGAATGTGAATAAAATCCAGATCACAGAAGAAATATTACAAAGAATAAACTACTGAGTTCTCATCCTACTAAAAAGCTTTTACATAACAAAGAAAATGGTCATCAGAGTGAAAACAAAACCCAGAGTGGGGAAATAGTTTAGGGCGTTGTTCTTCAGAAAAAAGGACTAGAATCTAGAACGTATGAATAACTGAAGCATTCAGAATTTCAAATGTAAAGACCCAATCCAAAAATGGGCATCTGAGATGGGTGCACCTTTCTCATCAGAACTGCAAACAGAAAAGAAAAGCCTTTGGTATAACTGGTCATTTAAGAGATGCAAATTAAAACAGGAAGTTCTATCTCCCCTCAGAAAAATGTGGCTGTCATCAAGAAGCCAACTGATAACAAATGCTTGTGGGCTGTAGGGGAAAAGCAACCCTTCTCCACTGTTGGTGGAAATGTAGAAATGGGGAAACCACTGTGGAAATCAATGTGGAGATTCCTCAGAAAACTAGGACTGCAAGTTCCATGTAATACAGCTATTTTTATTGAAATCCTCCCCTAAAATTGAAAAGCATCATAGCACAATGATCTTTTCACCTATGATATTTTCACACCTATGTTTATAGAAGCACAGTTTGTAAAAACTAACTCTTGGAAACAGCTCAAAAGCACATCAAACAAGGAATGCATACAAATATTTTTTTTAATAATGGAGTACTACTCAGCCATAAAGAATGATAAACTTGAGACATTTCTAGGTAAATGGATATAACTTGAAACCATAATCTTAAGGGAAATAAGTTAGACACTCATATAAATATCTAACTGTTGCTCTGGTGATTATTTTGAAATAATAAATTGTTTTAATGGGAAAGGGTATTAGGCTTAAGGTAGGGGAAAAGGAATGAAGAAACAGGCTGTTAAGATAGCACAGTGTATTATGTACCTGCTTTGGATGCCCAGGGACCAAGGTTTGATTCCTGGTCCCACATGTTGTGCAGACCCTGCCCCCATAGGGCACTCGAGACTGTGCTTGGTAGTACAGGTCTGTCATCCTAGCTCTGAGTAGCCTGGAAACAGAAGGATCACCACGAGTCTGAGCTGCATAGTGAGAGCCTTACTAAACACATTAAAAAAATGAAAAAAAACAAAATGAGAAAAAAAAGGATAAAATGGAAACAAAAATTTTATAAACGAGGAGGAAAAGGGGATAAAAGGACAGGAGGGGAAGGATAAAATGTATAAAGATATGTATTGCAGAGGTCCAAATTTCCTATAATGAATATTACCATTATGTATGTCTTAATTGTTACCAATAAACTTTATAATAAAAATAAAATAAAATAAAATAGTAACAAATAAAAATTCACCCCTAACACTACAGTTCATAAATGAGTACTAAAATTTAAGAATTTGTGCGGTGATATAGAATGTTTGATGAATTGCATCAAAGATTGTAAACATTATATCATGGTAATTTAATAAACATTAAAGAGTTATTTATAATATTAAATGATTTTCAAAATATAATTTTAACACAACATTCAGTTTAAGACCTTTATTATTGATCATTTAGGTTAATTCTGATCTTTCTCTGTTTTCTAATTAATTTAATTGATATTTACTTTTTACTCAGGGAAAAATAATTTCCTTCACTAATATTAAATTCTAGTGAAAGAAGATAAAAAAATTAAACTGATCCATATAATGTATTGTAAAACTGGTGATTTGGTAAACCTAGGGGAAATAGTAAAGCTTAATATTAGAGAGATGGGCACCTAGGACTCTGTGCATCATGCATTCCAGGTGAGAGGCAATTACAGTTGGTTCTCAACATCTGGAATTTCAGCATCTGTGGATTCAACAAACCAAGGAAAAATTGTGCCTGTATCAAAATTTGTAGATGTTGTTTCTTCTCACAATTTCCTCACAATTATTGCAACAATAATTCTATAGCATTATATTCTGATAGGCATTACAAGTAATGTGTATAATTTATGTGCAAATACCACATCATTTCTAGAGGGACATTAACATCTATAGATTTGGTATTTATGACTCTGGGAACCCAATCCTGTGGATACCAGAGAGCGTGCATTACAAGTGTACTGCAGGGATCAATGCTAGAGGCTGAGGAAAGAAAGAAAACAATAACTATAAAAGTCATGGTCAGAAGTCTGGAGGAAGACCGCTCAGCTGGAGGATCATAATTAAAGAACTAAATGGGATTGACAAAATAATCAGGACTGGATGTCATAGACTTTTTGTGAAACTGAAAGTTGAAGTATCATGCACCTTCAATATAGCCAATGAGTAATTTTGAATACAGGAGTACCAGAATCTGGGTTTAATTTATTAAAAATTGCTCTCTTTCAAGGTGGCATAGATAAGGACCAGAATCAGTGAACCTGTAAAACTGTAATTACTGCTATCAGATATCTTCTTGTGTAAAGCAGTCCTATTTATGAACTTGGGAAAGGCCTTGAGAGAGAATCTCAAAAGAATGGAGATTGATTATGACTGAAATGTTACTTAAAACAGTTAAAGCCAGGTTATTTCCCTGGCATAAGGGACAATATATTTTACATTTAGAAATTATAAAATGGTGTAAGAAATTTAATATATCACTACATTTAATAAAAGATATTTAAAAATACAAGGTATATGAAAGTAAATAGACTTCATACTAATTGGACCTACAGCAACCTGAGCCAATGCATTAAGGTGAAACAGCTGAAAAACTGAAACCATGAAGTAGCAAACGGTGAAGAACATTCTAGAATTGCAAATGGCTTTCTTTAGTTTCATTATCAATGGAATTTTGAATGTCAGAAGAGATTATTTGAATCTCAAGTAGTATAGTATTTTTTAGATAATGTCTGTGTTCCTAATAATGAAACTTGTTAACTGGTCAAATCCATTAACAACCCTGTAATTAATGTAGTGTTTCTTTTCCTATACCATAAGGTTTAATTCAGTAATTGAGAGTCTTACAAGGACATACAGATGGCAATTATAAGAGAAATTTTCAAAATGTTTAAACATGTGTAACTGATTTCAGTTCCACATGTCCTTTATCTGCAAGGCTTTTAAACTTTGAATAAGTAAAAGAATATTGTTAAAAAGAAATTGAAATCAAGCGTGTAAAACAGGAACATTCCTTCAGGGTATGATCCAGTACTGCTTTGTGAAAAATATATATTTCATCTTCATGAAATTTCCATCTAGTTCATAGTGAGATGTACCCTATAATTCATTAAACATATTTAATAAGTGATCTGACATTCTGTGTATACTCTTCATTCAAAACAAATTTAAAACTGAACCAACACGGATGTGATGAAGGTTCATGGCATTGTTTACCAAGCTATGGAACTGCATGTGCATGCCCATGAGCATGTGGGCTTATTTTATTTTATTTTGCTTATTTTATTTCTATTGTAATTTGGTGATCATGCAAAATAAAGAGGTGTAAAAGTGATGTTTGCTCTTTGAACTTCAAAACAGCTCCATAGAATGACACACATATAACTTTTAAGTGAATCTTGTTTATGGAAAACAAGTATATATTAACTCAAAATAAAAAGCAAATATCAAACCTAATACTGTGACAAAAAAATCTCTGCTTTTCGTTGCCTACTTTTTTTCTTTCTTTCTCAGATCGCTGTGGAGCACATTTCCACATCTTAAGAAGAATCATTTATCACATTTTCTCAAGAAAATAATTTAAAAACAGCTCTTAGAATAGCAAGGCACGTTTAATTTCAAAGATGGTGAATGTCTAACCAAAGCAAGAGCCTTTCTGTTTTTGTAGTCCAAGTCTAACACTCTTGTAGAAGCTTATCATTCAAGAAGAAAACTGTTACAGACTGTTTCAGAGAATATAAACATCCTTCTTGATTTACGGGATGTGAGAGATATTTGTTTCAATCACTTGGAATGCTGGAGGGTTTTGGTTGTTCTCTTGAAAAAACAAATCTTCACTCTGCTTAAAATAAGAACACTTCAACAAAGCTAAAGCTCTTTTCATTTTCTGCACAATTATGAAATCTTTCTTCCTAGACACAGGATTTCTTATTTTTACATTATAAATTTCTTTCTACCATAATATATATGGTAGAAATTATATATATATATATATATATATATATATATATATATATATAATTTTGCATTGTTTGGGTCTAGACTGATAGTGTTCCAAATCAATCTTATGTGATCATTTGTACTACTTTTATTGAAAATAAAGCAGATTTAAAATGAGAATACAGGGCTGTCATATTTTAGAAACCATGTTAGAAACATTTTGTGACACACATGAACCTGGGGTCCTTCACCACATGATGGGTGTGGGGACATTTTGACATAAAGGCAAAGAGGAAATAAATATGCCTCAACATTAATCCTCATTTTGTTGTGTTCCTGAGGGAAAATAAGCCCCAGTCCCTCTCCTACTGTGTGGAGAATGGAAAAGAATGCAATAATGTTCCCAGAAATGGGAAGAAAGGGAACAGGAAAACAGGAAACAGAAATATGGCACAGATTCCCTCTTGTCTCAGATGTGATTTCATTGCAAAGTGAAATTAGCTTGATGAGGCCAGTGATTGCAGGATAGATTCCCTATTGCTCACACTGAACAGTAACTTAGATTATTTCCTTCCTTTTTTTCTTTTCTGATGGGTTGATATGAAGCAAATGACCTAAGTCTGAAATTCAATTTGCTAATCTATGTGATGAACGTAATAATAGTATTTTTTTCCTAAATGGAAGGTTATTTGTGCAATATTTTCAGGGTTTTTTTAGAAAGCACATGACACATCGAGGCCCTGCAATCACTCTGTGGAATGAATAAAATAATACGATGTGTTTCACATTCTGACATGCAATAAAGTCTCACAGAATGAATGGAAAGCGTCTTAACATTGCTTTGATCCAGTGTTTCTAGAGACTGGCGAGCCCTGGACTGCACTTCCTGCACTGTAGGCACAATGCCTAGAGCCTACAGGTCATTTTAAAGTTGGTTGAAAGACTGGTATCTCCTAAGCCCCTCCTCCAGTATTTTTCATTTTTCTGATAATACAACTTCAGTTGAAAGAGATCAAAACTCATGACTGAATGTCTTCATGGTTGATTCCTGGGCTTAGCATCATCCAAAGGATAACAAAGTCTATTATTCAGCAACCTAGATGATATACGTTGGGTACAGGAACTTTCTCCAGGTGAAAATGTGTCTATGGACACCATGAAACCTAGAATTGTGCTATTGACTCTCCTTTAATGAAGGTATTAAGAGTGTTGTAACCACAACTGGCTTAATCCACTCAAGAGATAAAGAGAAAAACACGGTAAAGTCACCAGTGCAGAACATATTCAGAGGGGCAGAGCTGGCACAGGGATGGACAATTGTGCTCATTCCTTCTTTCCAGTGCTCTGAATCCTATTGAGAAAGGTACAGCAATGGGCTACATGACAAAGTTCATTTTTCAGTTTTGTCCATCACAGGATAGGCCAGATGTCTAGAGTTCACTGATAAGCGAGTAAAAGGCCAGGATGACACTGACTGAAAATGGAGAGATGATTCTGTCTCTGAAGCAGCCCCTCTTAGTCCAAATTACAAAAATACCTCCTGTACCCAGCACAACCCATGACAATAGCAACTGTAGCCAAACAGCAGACAAAATCAGCAGAGCTTACGCTCCATCCCTGCCCTGGTTGGTTTCTTTTGTTTGTTTGATTGGTTTCTTCAGTCTGGGGATTGACCCCAAGGCCTTTGTGTTGGATGATACCCTTAGCTCTTCTTCTTTTCTTACATTTAAAAACAAAACTTCACTGATTTGTCCAGGATGGATTCAAACTTGTAGCCCTCCCACCTCCAGCTCTCAGAGTGCTTGGATCAAAGTCCATCTTTGATCCAAGCACTCCTTTCTTTCTTATTTGATGTATTTCTCTCCTTGGGATGTGGCAATACAAGTTGCTCTTGGTGGACTGCTACGATATTCCAAATTATTCTGTAGGATACGAAGCCTGCCTCTAGATAGAGACCTCATCCTTCCCATTCTTCCCATCCTTCCCTGCCTTCCTCTTCTCATTCCGTCTGACTATCCTCATTCTGTCTGACTATCCTCGCTCTCCCTGTCGCCTCTGTTTCATTTCCCATACTTCCTTTCACTAAAATAACTTTCTGCATTGTGGTCAGGTTAAATGCTGGGAATCAGAAGCTGAACTATACAGATAGAAGAAGGATATTTTCCCCTAAATCTCTGAAATCACTCAAGTTTTCCTTGGCAGATACTAAGCTCATAACCCTCTCAAAGAGATGAAAGCTATGACAGTGTTTGTAAGAGGGGAAATCAAAGACTACATGAAGTTGGTTTCATACACAGCTCTATTGCATTCTTTCAAGGAGCTTTGCTTGGAGACAGGCAGGATATTGTTGATTTAGATGTTATGGGAAGGTCACATGTTTAATTGCCTCTCCCACCCATTAAAAAACACGCAAGAAAATATCCGGTTGAAATTCAATTCCCAATACCTCAGAAAGTCCTGTCTCCTGACTTCTTCAGTTCCTTGGCACATTCTTAGTGCCTCAACAGCTGCTTTAGATGAATTTCACAGACAGCTGCTGGGGATAGTTTTCAAACACAAAGTAATGTAAGTTGAAAAGTTCACACAAAATTTTTTCTCCTTCTCTAAGAAGGAATCACTTGCACTTACAGTAACAATTGAAATCTTTAGCCCATTTTAATTGAACTATTTGGGTATTTTTTATAGTTTTTTTTAACTTCTTTGATACTGTGGATTTTAATCCTTTGCTTCATAAATGTTTTTGTCATACGGTTTAGTTTTTCTGTGAGTTCTGTGGATTGTTTCCTTGGCTACACAGAAGTTTGTTAATTTGACAGAATACCATTTGTCTATTTTTACTTTTGTTATTTGTGCTTAGGAAGTTTTAGCCAAAAAATTTTGTTAATACCAATATCTTTTTTTTTTACTTTTGTAATGTATTTAGCACAGAATCTAGGTGGTCTCTCTACACAGATCAGACTCATAATGATCCTCCTGTTTCCAGCCTCCCAAATGCTGGAATTTTAGGCCCGCACCACCGCCCTCAGTCTCAATTGCCATCTTTGTGCACCCCAGGGGCAGGCCAGGCAGAGCATACTGGTATGGAACCCAGGTTGCTGCATCTGCCTAAACTGGGCCTTTAATCCACAAAGCTATCTAGCCAGCCCTTATATACCACTATCTTGAAGTACTTCCCCTACGTTTTGTTTTGGTAGTTTCCTAAATGAAAACATTATATTGAGGCCCTTTATTTGTTTGAGTCATCAGATAAAATTGCCATTGATAACATTTTGTATTTACATCTCTTTATCAATTTAACTTCTTCTCTTATTTGGCTGAATGTATACAAATATATAAAACATGGATATGTGGTAAACAATGACTTATAAAGTTTAAGACCAATTCCAAATATTTTAATTAAAATCATAGGATACAAAATGCATTTGGGTCCCCCTCCCCCCAAAAAAAAATCACACAAGGGTGAGATTTTCAGATGCAGACAAATTTGTGGGAATATCCAATTGTCAAATACAAAATTAGTACATTTTTTGAGGATTCAGTGATATGTCGGTTCACAAACTTTATTTGTTCTACAATTTTGCGAAGGGAGCCCATATTTTTGGTTGTGTGAGAAAGATAGTTGTGTTTTGTCATCTAATGCAGAATTTTCAAACAAAAACAAAATTTTGCCAAATATCTCTGTTTGTTAAACAAATTGTTTGCAATCAAAAGTGTTCAGGAGCCAAGCTGCCACTGCACATTGTTGAGTTGTAGAGCAGCTATGCACACTCACAGTGATCACTGTGAGGGATATAAATAATAATATTTATTTGTTTCCCCTCTCTACATAGTCAAGGATGGTTTCAAACTCAGAACAATTCTTCTTTCTCAGTTTTCTAAGTACTGGAATTATGGCTTACACCAACCCACAGGCAAGAACATTTCTTCAATTTAAAGATGTTTAGTAAAAAATGGAAAACAAATAAAGTCTGCAATACTACTAAAGATCTTGAGTATAGATAAATTCTACAAAGTCATAAATAAAGTATCATAAAACAATGTTTGAAGCTTCTAATATCAACATTCATAATATTAAGTAAAATGGGGTGTAAAATATTACATGAAAGTTATATTTTTAAACACAGACTTACACACATATGAATGTAGATGTTTATTTTCATTTTACTTGATTGAAATTTCCTTGAAATGTCATGTCATTAAAATGATTACATTAAAAAGAAAATAGTGTTGCAAGGTATAGCTAAAGGTATCTCTGAAACCAAAGGTACAGAAGGGTTTCTATGATTCTTGTGGGATTTGTAGGTTGAAAATCCATTGACAGGTGTGGTGATTGAGAATTATCAGAGTTAGTGGTGTAGTTTTTGCTTATTTTGAGTGTAATAGCACTTTTGAAAATAAGAAAAAGAAAGAAAGTCAACAGAAAGGGACATTAAAGTATGGACCGGGGGCCAACCTGGGCCTCCTTGTCAGATTGTGTCCCCTCAGCTACCCAAACTGGAGTCCTTTGCTATTCTTGTTCTTCTTTCCTGAAGGCCAGCCTGGTCTCTGTCACCTTTCAAGCTACAGGTTGAAAAGTTTAAGGTTAGCCATTTTCTATTAACTTCAGATGAAAATTTTTTTCTGTAAATTTTGTGTTTGAGTTGGTTTAGTGCTCTAGAGAGTGTACCCAGATGGCTGACAAGGACTATGTAGAGCCTACCCTATGCAAAGCCTGGTGCAATGCCTACATGTATATGGGAGTGTACCAGTAACTAGGGGGAGATGCTCCTGTTTCAGATTGCATGGGGAAGCAGAGAAAGCTAACTTTAAATTTCAGTTCTTCTCCTTGCAACCTATGTGGGCTTTTCCAACATTGTATTGAACAACATTGTATCTTAATTATCTCACTTTTGAAGTATTACAACATTGGCTACCACGTAACCTTAAAATGATACTGAATACAACTGTTTTGGGAAGATGAAAACAAACTAAAGTCTGCTTTCAGTACTAAAGTATGTTTTAAATTCTATTTTTCTCAGTAGAATTGGAAAAGATAGACCCCAAATTTAAAAATAAATTTGAAATGCAGGGCCATTGAGATCGCTCAGTGGACTATGTGCCTGCTTAGGCAAGCATAAGGACCAAGGTTTGATTTCTGGTATCACATGCCACCTTGTCCCTGGGCATGCTGAACCTGTGACTGAGTCTCGACGTGGTGGTGCATGCCTATAATCCCAGCACTGGGGAGGCTAAAAACTGGAGGATCACTATGAGTCTAAGCTCTGTAGTGATACCCTGTACTAAATGCATAAATTAAAAAAAATAGTTCTTTGAACTTCCAAATTACACATTCTCTGGCAGGGAGAATAGATTATTACTTTTGGTCCTAGACATTGGTGTTTTTATTGCAGCAGATTCCTCAAATTTATGATCCCTTATCTATGTGAGATTTGACAAAGTGAAATCCCTGTTAGTAACTTTTCTGATTAATATGGCTGGATCTCTCCTTGAAAGAAAAAAATCAATGAACAAAATATACTCCAAATGTGTGCCATATCTAGGCTGGGTTCATCTACTCACCGATATTAGTTCCATTTGTTCCAGGCAGGGGGTGAATGTGACCCTCACAGGTCTTTGGTGACATGTCCAGCTGCCTTTCCTGAGGATTCTGGTCTGGCAGCCTCTAGAGCTTCACCCTCTGAGTTGAGTTCCAGAATACATGTGCAGACCACTCTCCACATTTGCGTTTGGCTCATTTTTCATGGCTGGTAGGCTGCCAAGGCTAATGTGAATTGTGGAAAATCAGAGAAGAGCTTGAGAGCTTTTTATATAGCATCGTTTGATACCTGTAACTCTGTGGTGCGAATGTCAAGGCAACAAGGCTACTGCTCACAAAGAAAGAAAAATAATAACAAAATAAATCCCTGGAGAGTAGAAGCAAATAAACTGTGAAATGCTCAGAGGAGTTTTCCTATTGTTTCTCAATGCATTCCCGGGAAGGTCTTGGTAATTAAGGGCCGGGGCCAAAAGTGAATCTGTCATCAACTCTCCATTCCTCTTGGATACATAACAAATTGTTCACCTAAACTGTCCCTAAATTTCATCGCTTTCCTTTAAATTGAACTTTAAATAATTGCACTGCTACCACAGCATGCAGTTACAGAATGTGAGAACAATTTGGCATTAGTTAAAATTTACAAATATTTATGAAAGCAAATTTGGGGCAGGATGGAATGATATCAGTGAATATACCTTGTGAATCAATAGCTCCAGTCAGGCATGAGGCTGGAGTGGCAGTGAGGCACGCAAGGAAAAGCTGGGAAGAGCGACCCTATCCAGGCTTTCACGTTGTATTGGTGTCTCTTTGTATTAAAATAATTTCTCAATGTAAACTACTATGAAAGAAGCACAGTGTCTCAGGCTTAGCTCACATCTCTACTGAAATCAAAGCCTTTATAACAGGCTCAGCATTTTTCTCCCTCTAAGGACCCCAAAGGCAGCTATAGAGAAGCAGTATGTGAGAGGAGTCATGCCAAGAATTCAGCAGAGTCATTTGTCTTTGGTACTTAAACAGAGCAGCACAAGAAGTTCTTAGAGTCAACTTTACGTGGCAGAAAGCAACATCAAGTCAACATAATTGGAATTTATTACCATAAGCTAAATAGAATAGGCAAGTGCTTTCTTGTTCACTCTTAAACTTTACTCTTGTTTTAGTTGATCCTTTCAAAGTATAAAAAGAAATTATGTATTACTAAATTGAGCAGCATCTTGGAGTAATTCTGTAGACTATTTCATTGATGATCCTTGAATTTCTTAAGAAATTTTCTCTTCAATTGCCCGCCCAGCCTTTGTTCTCACATTCAGGTTGCTTTAAATTCAGTCCTACTGATACTTTCCCAGATCTTGGTCACAAGACGTGGCAGGGGGAGAACTGAGTAGCCAGTTGGGAACAATAGTTTTGAGAGTACTCTGGGCTGAACTACATTGCTACCCAAATTGTATGTGTAACTCGTGACCCTCCTTTAAATGTGTAATAGGGACATATATGGAAGCAAGGTCTTTATGCAGGTAATCAAGTTAATGTGAGGTCATCAGACAAAACCCTAACCCAGGCTGATGGGTTGTTCATAAAAAGGAGAAAATATACTTACGCATGAGGAATGTAAAGAAAGCCATAGAGCAACCAAAGAGGGGCCTAGACCAATTCTTTCCTCACTGTCCACAGAAGAAAGCAACCCTATGAACAACTTGATTTTAGCACTTCTGAACTCCAGGAGTGTGAACAGTCAGTTGGTGTCGTAGAAGCCACCCAGTTTGCTGTCTTCTGTTACAGAAGCCATGGAAATCTAATGCCTGTGACTATCAGTCATTGCCTGTATGACCTGGAGCATGCCAGACTTTACCTTCCGGCTTTGTTTATTAAACATCATACAACAGTAATTATGTGGCTTCTACTATCTTAAAGATAATGGAAAAATGTAGGTGGGACAATGACTACAAAAATAGTGGCATGTTTATGCTATTGTGTAATTATTGGAGGTTCACATCATCACTAGATATTAGTGATAGATTGTATGGTGTGCAAAATGATTGGCTTACTGTATAAGTATCCTGCACTTTTATTATTTGTTTTTATGGTCTGGAGACCTCATTAAACTATAAATATTTTCCAGAATGACACTAAGAATAGTTTAGGTACCAAAGGACGAATCCAGATATAGAAATGGAAACTGCAATATAGTACAGATTCAATTATTTCAGAAACATATTCACAGAACAGGCAACCTCTAAAGGACAAAATAAAGTTGATTATCGTGAGTGCAATTTGAACAACCCTGTGTTTGTTTTAAGAGCTTGAGTTACTGATTATAATCTCCCCTTGTACCTGCATCCCATATATTTTCATAAAGATTGCTGAATCCTATATTTCAAGTGTAAAATTAATTACAAAAGTTGCAGTGTTGACTTTAGAGCCATCAAAGATCACAGTATTTTTATAGCCCCCATAGTTTACCCATCCAGTGATTGGCCCATATATAGGAGACCGCTCACTTTTATGCTAAGAAAAGAGAATTCATACTGCAGGTACATTGACTTCTTCTGTAAGCCTCAATAATTGTTTTATGTCTCAAAAACTTGAATATAGATTTTTACCAACAAGAGGTTTCAAATAGCAGAATAACTTTCTCTTGCTCAGAATTTTCAAATGAATGTATATTCACTGGTGCTTGATGAGTTATATAATTTTTCAAAAGAAGATAATGTTGTGTTGCCTCATGGCATTTTTATAAAAAGAAATCATCAATATATTTATGAGAAAATGTTTATAAATTACAAATAAAGTAGTATGATTATATGTATTTTGAGCAGCTCATTCAGTTTCTTAATCAACCCTGAATCGCAGAGCGCTGTCCTGAACCATATCCTTGAGGAGAGAGGAGCTGCAACAGTCGTGGATCTAGAGGGAGAACTCAACACTGGAGGGTATTCCAGGGTGCACAGCTTTAGGACAGGGAGCTGGATGGGGAAGATGCAGGGCAATAGCACGAAGGTGACACTTGGAGCTTTGATTTGAGCTTGAGAGTGTAGTCCTGGAGAAGATGAGCATATCAGGGACGTCTATCCATGATGGAGAAAGCACAGAAGCTCATTATCGGTCCTTCCTTCTCTGTTTTAATTTGTTCCTTCCACTGACAAATGCTGACTTTGGTATTAACCCTGCTTGCTGATCGAGGAACAGCTTGGATACTTTCAACTGCCATGTTAACTCAGCCAGACTGTCATTTGCAGAAACCTTTGCAAATTTATTTTGCATTGAACTGGTAACATTTGACTAATTTCTACTAATACTGCATAACAGCTCTAACCACTTTTGCAAAGCATATTAGCCTTGCTTAACTGGCATCATAAATAATAAATTCAAACTGCTGGGAATTGGCTTATATTCTGCATTGCTTTTCAGCGTGTTTTTGGAGTCAGGTGTATTATTTCACACTAATGATTTTGCTAAACCCAGGGGCTTTTGTCTGTTTTTCCTTACATCTCTACCAAATTTACTTTTTAAAGTAATGCATTAGATGCTTTTTTTGCCTCATATTTGCACTCTTTCAAACTTATTTCCAGAAAATAAAAAAAGTACAATTATCAAGTAGCTTTTTGGCAGGTTGTGTGAACTGAACACTGAGCTAGTTTTGCAAATCCCTACTAGCCTAGCCTCACTGTATTTCCTTTTTTCTGGGTTAGAAGTGCAGGCTTGGCNTCAAGGTCTAGAGGATCTCAATGCTATTTCAAAAGAAGCAAATGAAGGTAGTAGTGAAGAGATATGAGGTAGATCAGTCATTTCCAGCAGAACAAGTGCATCCCATCTGCCTGCTCTTGTGTGAGGGGAAGTTCTCTGAACTTTGCTCTTAGTGGCAGTGTGCTGGGAGCAGCATTGCTTTCTACATGGTCCTGAAAGAGAGGTAAAAGAAATGAGGAAAAGAATGCACCACAGGGGTGATGAACATTGCAACATGGGCGACAGCCATGTGAAGGACTG
This sequence comes from Tympanoctomys barrerae, assembly GCA_002564285.1. Taxonomy (NCBI): domain Eukaryota; kingdom Metazoa; phylum Chordata; class Mammalia; order Rodentia; family Octodontidae; genus Tympanoctomys; species Tympanoctomys barrerae. The sequence goes on from NDGN011412012.1 coordinate 13,956, forward strand.
GACTCAATATTGAGGAGAATTTAAATGATAGACAATGAATATGAATGTCCATCAAAATAAAAATAAAGGCCAGGAAGATAGCTCAGCAGAGTAAGTTCCTGCTTAGGCACGCACAAGGACTGGACTTCTATTCCCGGTACCTCATGTCATGCCAGCCCCACTCCCAGAGCACGCTGAGGTGGTGACTGAGACTGGGCATGGTGGCACGTGCCTGTAATTTCAGCACTTGGGAAGCTGAAAACAGAGGTTCACTACAAGTCCAATCTGTGTAGTGAGACCCTGTAGACCCTGTACTAAGTATATTAAAAATAATAAAAAATAAAAATGAACTCCATACATGTGGCAATTATTCTGAAGTGAACAGCCTTCATTATTTCACTGATTATACTAATTCCCCCCAAAATGTAGTTAGGGAGACTGTATGTAATTTCCAGAGACCATATTCCCACTGTTATCCATCTGCTTTATCTTGGCTGTTTATTCTGTGAGACACCAACACCATTAGTAACTGGCCCCAGAGTCGGACATAAAACAACTAGACACAATTCTTTACTTTTTCTTTTTTTAAAGAATACAAAGAAGTGATAGAAAAAAAACAAACAACCACTGGAAAACATTTCAAACAAAATAAAACAATCACAAAAATGCAAGAAATTAAAAAAAATAAAAGAAGAATAAAAAGGAGAGCAGTTTATGGAGAAATGAATTGGGAACTTATGCAAACACCAACAGACCTTGCATGGTGTAGGTGGTGAAAAAACACAGAGGCAGCTGATGCGTCTTCCGGACACTGGCACGGCATCCCACTCTGGGCCTCAGTGCAGGGCTCAGCTGGATCCCAGGACAACCAGAAGCAAGAGAAAGGCAGGGGTGATGAGCGAGGCATGACAAGGAAGCTCAAAGCAATGAGCTTGAAATAGAAATGAAAAGGACTGAGAGCTTGGGTCAAGTCAAAAGGATGAGAGAATTGCTTATTCTTTTTGTTTGTATTTTGCTTTTTATGCTGGACATTTTATATTCGTGTCAAAGGTATATAAGGCACTCTTTAACTAATACAAGGAGTAAGTTAAGAGGGGAAGAAGAATTTCTGGTTTCTTCATGCATGAGGATGATATGCAGAATAGAACACATGAAGTAAAGTGCAAAATAGTTCTCTTTAATCTTGCTATCAAAGTTTCAATGATGTTTATTGATTCTCAATGCTTATATTACACACTGTTTTCTTTGTTGAAATAATAAAATAGTCAATGCATACGAATATCAAATGACATAAATACCAGAGTATTTATAAATAAGGAAAACCCTGTCCTCCTTGGATAATTCAAGTTCATTGTCTTATTCACATACTACATATAGATTACCTATTTGTATATTATGGTTTTGTACTTTATCTAAATAGTCTGATTCAAATATTTGATGTGCTTCTTTTTTTT
>NDGN011412016.1:0-15715 GCA_002564285.1 Tympanoctomys barrerae
AACTCAGGCCCTTACGCTTGCCAGGGAAGCGCTTATTCCACTGAGCCATCTCCCTGGCCCCCTCTATCAGAAGTCTTAAAAGGGCTGATGACACAGTTTCTTAGAAATCACCAAACATTAAGAAATGAACTACAAATGGTCTTTCAGTGTTTTCAATGATTATTTTAAAATAATACTTTTCATACAATCCAGCTTTTGGGGACATGAACATATATATATGGAATTCTAGAGTATTGGGATGGAGTTGATTAAAATCATGTGACTAGGTCACATCTCATAGGCATGGAAGTAGGGCTGTGGGAAGCCCAAGAAGATGCAGGCTGTGGGAAGCCTTGAGAAGTGACTAATTCTCTGTCTTTCAAGGGCACACACTGAGGCTGGCAATGTGCGTGCAGGAAGTCGAGGGCATCCCAAAGCTGGCATGGTGTTAGGATGCTGCACTCCAAAGCTGGCATGGTGTTAGCGTGTTTCAGAGAGCAGGAGTCTGGACTACTTCTCGCTGACTCATCTCTCCTAATTCCTCTTCTCCCTCTTTCTTCCTCCCACTTCCTGTCCATGATGCTGGTGGTGGGAGGTGAGGCTGAAGCAAACAGAGGAAATCCTGGGACCTATGCCCATGGTACTGACCAGACTTCAAGTCTAATGCCAATCTCTAGTGCCTTGGATCAACTTGGGCACTATCCCTTATTCTAGCCATTCCAGAGTGGCTGCTTGGCAGCATGCTCTGCTGGAGGGCTGTGGACAGGTGGCACCTGTCTGTCCTGCATATGCCAGTGCTGGACATTCACCTTCCCCTCTCTGCTTTTCTGTGAATTTTAGGCTATTCTAACTGAATAATGCAAGGTGCATAGTTATAAGCATTAGATTTTATTTGGCTCATGGTTGTGGAACTGTGAACATCCAATATCCAGGCACGGGCTCTATTTGAGAGCCAACTTTTGTGCTATTGTGAGACAGGGAGCATCCAAATTTGATCTTCATCTCTCATGCACTCATGGATGCCAACATAGGGCTCTGTATCTAAGCCAAATCATATCACAAAGTCCTTGTCTCAAAATGCCATGAACTTCTTAATCTGGAGATTAAGTTTCCAACAATGAAATCTAGATAGACATATTCAAACCGTGGTACTTTCTGATCTGGGACCCTGAGAGTCAGAACCAGCTTCAGTGTAAGATCAGCTTGCCCAAGACCTCAGGCAGAGTCCCAGGCAAGCACTTCTTGCTTGCAGCAGGCCTAAAACCCAGGCCCAGGGAGGTCCAGCATAGGGACTTTCTCTCCCACACTTCCTCTGCACACATCCATCAGCCATGTGAGATTTTGGGATCTTTACCCAGTGCCAAGCACACTTCAGGGGATCTGGAGAGCAAATAAGAATGGAAACTAGTACGCAAGGAATGATGACTGTGCTAGAGTAGCTCTAACTGTGTGCCCTGGCCCCAGGGAATGCAAAGTGTGTTTGCCAATCAAATGGTAATACTGAGAAACAAATTAAAAGGATGAAGTTTGCTGGGTAATTTCACGACATTATATAATTACCTAGCAAATTATATAGTATTTTTTTCCAACACATCCAGGTATATAATTTTGCCTATAAGACCAGGTATGTTTAATGATTTTTTTCTGTAATTGAGGGGCTTCTTGTATTCCTGTTAAATATGCTTTGAAGTTGTGGATGGTCCCAATAGGAATATTTTGGTCTTGAATTTTGACATGAATATAAAGAAACTGCACCAATATTTTTGTAAAGTATTTTCAGTCTGAGGACTTATTAAATAATGGCAACAGTTCATTTTTTCATTCAGTCTCTGGAGGCCTGTTATGTCTGGTATTGTTCTAGGGATTAGAGACCCACAAGTAAAACCATCTAATTTGGTTTTTCAAACACAAGCTTTACCCTAAAGGACTCTTGATGTGACCCATAGGAGGGGCTTGGTTTGTTGACAATGGGAGGTAGAACCTTGAGCTTTATGCTTTTGGCTTCCCTATGTTCCTTCAGCACATCCTTGCAGATCCTCTGCTCTGTCCCGGGACAGAGGGACAGCACCTGAAGCCATTCATTCAGGGAAGAAAGGTTAGTAGAGCACATAGCTCCACCTCCTTTCTGCAGAGGTGAGGTTTGAACACTTTTGACTTCCAGCTGAAAAGGCCTGTCAGAGCTTTCAATGCCTGGTTTATAAAAGTAGACAAACACCAAGACTTACCATTAGGTCTTAAAGAGCGTAGGCCAAGTGTATAATGCATTGTGCAAGCCCAGATGCCTTCAAGAGTGGAGGGAAATTTAGTCACAACACAACTGGGACACTAGCTCTCAACAGACCCTGCTCCAGAAAAGTAACAGCATACAGTTCAATTTAAATGATGCTGCTACTCAGCAGGGGCTCTAAATGGGTAAGTATTACAAAATCAATATCATTGTTATTTCTTCTGTTACTATTTTATTATGGAGCTACTGCATGGAAGATGGAAGACTAAACATGTATAAGGAAGACATTGTGTTGGGGGTGTGCCTTTTCTTAGAACTCTTTATTTTCTGTACTGGTGATCAAACTCAAGATCTTGGGCTTGCCAGACAGGCTCTTATGCCACTATCCTGGAACTTCTGAGGTCTTGGTTGAAGGCTGGCTGGCAGACATATGCTCTTCTCACAGTCAGTCTTTGAGCATGTGCCTGTCAAAGAATATGTCAGATTCCATATTAGCAGAAACAAATATTGGCCAGGGAAGGGAAGGCTAGGTGCTAAACACACAGCATAAACAAGGCCTTTTACACTTTCTCTTCATGCCTCACCTTGAATATCTCAGTGGCTACCACAAAAACTCTTTTTATTAGAGTCAAACTATGACTTCAGTATATTGCCTTGCAAATAATGGGTGACCTTTACTTGGGGGACTGGTTTTCATCCACTATTGGTCTCTTATACCACACCCTCTCCCCACCCAAAGGAGCTTCTGCCTGCATCAATTCTAAATCACATCTTCACTCACCTCCTTGGATTCAGGCTGAAAGCTGGAGAGCCGATGTTCTCTCTGGGGTCTCCTGAGGTGGCTAATTTATCACACTTGTTGCTTAGCCTTCCATTTACTGAGCACCTGTGTCTGGTGTCCAAAGGCTGCAGGTGGAGAAGGAAGTTAGTAAAGTTTTGCCTTGGAAATTGTGCAGAATTAATATGAAGTTATCTGTAGAAAGTTTGCTATTTTTAGCAACATCCTTTTGGATACAGATATAGTCATACCCTGGAAAATTCACTCAGCAGCTCTCCTCTGGGTACCTTTGCTTATGTGAATTGGAGGAGATACATTTCCTGTCCTACACTGTACAGGAAAGTCTTGCTCACTGCATCATGAGACCCCCAAGTTCTGACCAGTGCTGGGTAGGGTGACCCTCCCAATTTATAGAAGGTGTGCAGGGACTTACCCAAGGTCACAGAATTCCTGAATAGCAGAGTCTAGATATAAAACCATGATCTTCTGTTTGTACAGTTTGGAGCCAAGGAAGGAATCCAGCAGAGTACCCTATCCAGGAGAACTCCAGCTGCTCTGGCCAGGACATAAGCAGGCTCAGGAAGCTTGCTTGCACTTCTTCCAGCTAGAAGGATAGAACTAATGTCCAGAAGACCCAAGAACAGAGTGACTACCCTGGTTCAGTTCTGGAGAGTGCCAGAGGAAAATGTAGGAGGGACATAAACTCTAGCTTCACACCCTTGGGGCTATATATCTGAGAAAGAGGCTCAATCTGTGATTCTGAGCTGAGAAAGGGTAGGTGGCCTTGAAATAAAAGCCCATAGAGATGTGAGATGACAGGAATGATGATAACTAATTATTCGGGGGGGGGGTCAATGACAATTTAATTATTTTTATCAACATGTTGGACACATGGATAACAGCATAAGCATGAATAGTGGAGACTTTTTAAAAAAAAACTGAGGTAAAATTCATGGAACAAAGTGTAATCATTGATACAGTGTGTCAACGTGAGAAATTTAGGAAGCTTAGCTGAGTGACTCAGCAGTTCTACACCCTAGTATAAAGGATGTCCTCTAGGGCAAGTAGCCAGCTCTCTCCCTTTTTGCTCTTGCTGCTCATGCTGCCTTCAGCCACCATGGACTCTTGTCCTTTGGCCATGCTACCCTTCCTTGGAGCCAGCTGATTACAGGTGGGAATCTCCACTAACTGAGATAATCAAAATTTCCCTCTTTAATTTGAGAGTGAGGTATTTTATCTCAGCAATAAGAGAAAAGTAACTAAAACACAAACAGGCATTCCTGAATGTTTGATAGCATGTATATAATATCATCTAACCATCACCTCTATCTAGTTCTCTTATATTTTCATCAACTTAAATGGAAACTCATACCCAGGAAGTGGACACACACACACACACACACACACACACACACACACACACACACCCCATAGTATCTAGATGCCACATATCTGTATCCTATATAAGTCAGGCAATTCTGAACATTTCATGCAAACTGAATGGTACAATATATGATGGTTTGTGTATGGGCTTTTTCTCCTTGCAAGGTGTTGCTGAGGTTCCCTCATGTTGTAGGTTGCTTTTATACCTTGGCTCTCTGGCTCCAGAGTTCTGTCAGACATTTCTACTGTCTCAGAGCCATTCTCATGTAGGGCCATGGATATATGTAGAATCTGAATTACTGAAATAGCTTGTTCAGCTCTTGGCTACAGGGCTGAGCTCCTGGTTGGGGTGAGCCACATGGCTCCACAACATCTGTACCCTTTTGCATAGTCTTTACCATCAGGCTGCAGGGTGATAGCTTTGCATTCCTTCCAATTCCTCCTCTTCTTCACTCTGAATTTTAATGGCCCCTGGAATATGTAAGCCATTGTACTGTGCTGCATAGACACATAGTGCAGGTGTGCTGAGGGATTGTCCTTTGGGGACTAGGGAGAAACAGTCCAAGCACCCGTTGCAGGTTTTGTATTCCAAGCCCACAGGGGCAGGTAAGAGCAGCACTGGCTCTCTTCTGCCCAAGTGTGATCACCTACCTTGTGCTCTTTCTGGGAAGCACAGATGACCCTTCACTGCGCAAATAGGCAAGCTGAGGCAGAGCACACAGTGCTGCATTGATAGACAGCATGCCTTGTAGATCTGAGTGGCTTTTCATAAGCAGGAATTCTTCCCAAGAAGCCTGGGTTGGGGATGATGACTCTAATGCCCTGAGTTCTTTTAATATGTAGGCACTGAAATTTTTCAATAGTTTGTTGAATATAGGTTATAACCCATGTCTAAGCTAGGGATTTTGTATATCATTATATTATTAATTATAATCATCGCTGACATATGAAGAAAGTCAACTGCTATTCTGATTTTACAGATAATAAAATGAAGTATCATGAAGTTAATTTGCACAACATCATGTCTTTGTTAAGCCACAGTGAGGTGGTTAATGTCAGTCTTAAAGAATATGGAACTTTTCTCCTTTGTGCTGCTATCCAGTGTAGAGTGGGCAGTTTTCCTTCATCTGTGAATGCCACTGGCTAAACATCATATTTGGCACATAACATGCGCCTAATAAATATTTCCTGCTGGAGACACCCATGCCCAAGGTGATTCACCTAGGACATAGAAAGGTGAGATTCATCTCATACCTGGGTTTGAAACCCTATAATCTAATAAAAATGAGGCTCCTAGAAATAAGTTGAGGACACTATGGCCTCCATGTGGTCAGTAGCAGAATGTGGATGTATCCTAGGCACATCTGATCCTGGGTCTCCCCTGCCCCAAGTCTCCTGGGGTTTTCCAAAGTGCTCTGTTGAGTCACAAAGGAATTGTGCAATGGAAAAGCCAAGGCCTTCAGCTAAGCAGGCAGGTGACCCTGTGAGCCCCACTTCTGCTATTTTGGGCTGGCTTATCTGCTGGGAATTCCTCAAAGGATCCAGAGGCTGTGAACAGAACTATTGAGCAAGATAACTGGGCAGTGCAGGCAAACGTGGTATAAGTGGAGACATTTAGATATAATTAATCTAACTGAAGTCTCACTAGATAAGTAGCACTTGGGATTCAGAACATGTTTCCCTCATGGTCAGAAGCATTAACTCATCACATTAGTAACATCCCATTGGGCCATTTAGGGCTGGGTTCAAAAGGCCAACCCATGAAACATGGAGGAGGGAAAAAAGTGGAGGACGCAGAAGTCAAGAGAGCAGACACAGTGACCTACCTGTGTCCATCAAATGATTTACTCCAAATGGCTATTTGTATCCCCTCCTTTCCTCCTCTGAATATTTCAGGATATTTCCTGAAGTACACACATCCTCCTATATGCGCAAAGGTGGCCTAACCCCACACTGCCACCTTCATGAACATCTTGCTGCCTAGAACTGAGTGAATCTGCCTTCTCCAGTCAGTAGCCCTGGGGCTTGGGGCATCAACACCAGCTGAAGCTGTGTCGTTATCAGCAGCCAACACACAGTGAGCCTCACAGGCCTTCTGAGGATTGAGTAAGACCCACTTAAAAGGGTCTAGGACATGGGAGATACATTATGTCCATCAAACTCATATCTTCACTTGCCTCCTCAAAGCAAGATATAAGTGACCTCTCATACCCGGGAGCTCTTCACATATGCACCAAGGGAGGCAGTAGATTACACAGCACTGGATAAGTCTGTACAATCGTGCCTTAGCCCAGTGTACATATAAATTCTGACTCTAATGCTATTCTCTGATGACTTCATTACTTGGCCTCCTTGAGCCTTTGCTCTTATTTTTATAACAGGGATAGGGGGCCAGAGAGACAGCTTAGTGGAATAACTGCTTGCTTGCCAAGCACAGGGTCCTGTGTTCAATCCCTTATACCACAAAACAAACAAACAAACAAACAAATAAATAAAATGGTGCCAGTCTCTAGAATACAAGGGAGACTGAAAAAGATTATGTGTAATAAGGCACAAAACCCAATTCCTAGGACAAGGGAAGTTGAGAAATACCAACTCATAATTATCTGGACCACAGAGCAGAATCTGGTGGTCCATGGGACAAGCACACTCTACAGACAGATTTAGTTCAGACTGCAGATATATTTCAATGTCATTACATTTACTCCTAGTAATTGATGTTAAGAGATGTCTATTGATGAGACACTTGTCTTTGTTTGGGAAGTATCTTGAGCAGACTTTACATTTCTCAGGACGCATTGCCTGAAGTTCAAGGCCAGGTCTTCTTGGACAAGATGGTGATTTCCTGGCCCATCATGTGACCCCAAGTGTCCTATTTACTCACACGTACCACCACGTGCCACCTGCCTGGCTCCAGTCTAGGCTGACTCTCCATTTCATGCAGGAGACAGAGGCCCGGAGTGCACACAGTCTGCTCACAGAAGACCCAGGGTGCAGATGCTGGGATGGTGAGTCTCCATCTGAGCTCTCCTCCTCCTGTCATGTCCTCTATTCATCCTTCCGTCACCAGCCATGTGCCCACCAGGGCATCTGTTCCATAAGTGTTTTGCTTATGTTGTCACCCTTAGACAGAAGAATCCAGAAGGACCCTAGAGAAAATGCAATGAATAAAGGCTGGGCTAGGGATGGGGGAGCTGTTAGACATGAGCTCAGTGTGGGTGATAGAGCAACCTACCTGGAGGTTCCAGCCTATGACCTTCAGGGTTATACTCCATGCCTCAGTACCTCAGTACCAGTTTCAGGCTCAGAGATCTTTTGTTGTAGCTGTCTTGAGGCTCATAAAATGAGCCCCAAGAAGTTCCCTGTACATAGGAAGGACCTTATACTCCTCATAGAACAGGGCACACCAAGAATGTGCATTTGGCAGTAATATGCCTTGGAAGATGCCACCAAATATGAGCATAATATTATCCCCAAGATTTGTAAGATCTCCAATTAGTCCTATATAACTTTGAGTTCTAGATTTATTTGACCAGTTATTTTTGGGGTAGAGGCCACCTATTAAGGAAATGTTCTCAAAATCCAGGACTCTGATGGATCTTAGTAATTCCATGCTATGTCCCAAATCATAGATGATGACCTAGAAGGTCAGATATTAAAGTATCTGGGCAAGAAAAATTAAAGTTTTCTGATTACAAAGCTAAAAACTGGAAGGATTCATACTCAGGTCTAGTTTCAAGCATCTATATTATATATTACATTCTATATTTCTTATTTCATATATATTCATTTTGACTCATAGAGACTAAAACTATTAAGGTTCATTGGTTTAGAGAAGAAAGAGGGGAGAATGTGGAAGCCCAGGCTGATTGGGAGAGTTCATAGTGACCCCAAGTTCCAGAAAACCAAAACAGGTCTAGTTGGTTTTGGCTGCATGGAACAATCACAGAACTTAGCTCTTTTTTATTTTAAAGTGAATTTAAAAATAGATAAAACATCAGAAATCATATAGAATTTTAAAAAAACAAGATGATAGGAAGTCAACATTGTTTGTTACATTGCACATTGTTGTCTTCAAAGTAGTTGTTCAGATTACCACATAAAAGCATGTAAAAGTAATCAAGATAAAAATTTTAAGCATTAACTTTTCCCTTCAAAAACCCAATGGAAATTAGTAGTACCATCATCCTAGCTATCCTGTGCATACTCATACATGTTTATGCTTTACAATGCCTTCCCTTTTCTATTCCCTTTAAACTTCCAGTTTCATTCACCCTTCAGTACGAACTACTCTAAATCTCTCATGTCATTACAGATAGCACTGTGCTCCTTAGTGTCAAGCCTTGTGGAGTTCCCCGAGGTAGGCATGGAGATACAAGGTGGAAGTAGTGGTTAGATTCAGACAGGAAGGGCTCCTGAGCCAGTGGCCAGAAGATGCAAAGACAGTTTGGAAAGGCATTGGTAAGGGCGGGAAAGGCCACCATTTCTACAAAGGAGGCAGTGAAATTCTCAATCTTATGTTTTAGTTCCTGAGACAAATACCCAACACCCAAGCTTAGGAGGAAAGGTTTATTTATCTCACAGTTTGTAGAGGTTTCAGCCTATAATCAGCTGGTTCCAGGGCAGAGGGGCACAGGGCAGAGGAGCAACCAAGAGACAGCAAAAAGCAACGAGGGAAGGGAAGGGAAGGGAAGACACTGTCTCATATTATTTGCAGGCTACCAACCCAAGGTGATTATAGCACACACTCCTTTGATCCTAGCCTGAGTTGCGCCAAACCAATCAGTGGACTGATTAATCACACATCCTTGACCCAAGCACCACACATGACCACTCCCAAAAAGCCTGTCTCCTGTGACTGTATGTGGCTTTAGAGGAACAGCTAGCCTTCCTTGAATGCATGACATTCAACTTGCAGGGTGTTTACGTTCTGTGACTGAGTTCATTCTATTGCTGAAGGGATATCAAGTCCCAGTGACTTGATAGCCTCTGTGCTTCCTGGCTAGGAGCTGGGATCCTAACACATAGGAGACACATCCTCTCCCAGGCAGGGATTCCTGGGGGTTTTGCAGCTAGCTTTGCTGCGACTTAGCTCTGTAGCCCTCCGGAAAGTGGCTGAAGCTGGTTGTGCCTCCTGTGTGAAGGGAGGATGGTGATGGCAGTGAAGCAGTGGACGCCATACAGACCTTGGAAATGCGAGCTTATTTTCTCATGAAGTTGAAGTTGAAGAATGTAACTGTGGACCAAAGCAAGATGTTAGGAGAGCTCAGGAGAGAAGAAATAGCTCCTGGATTTCCAGGAGGGATCCAGAGTGGATCATCATGTGGCCCCTCAGACCAGAATTTCCTGTGGATACGCAGGGAACAGGAACTGCTCAGTTGTTTCGTGGGTGCCAGTTATGGCTACTCTGGGGAGCTTTTCCAGTTCTTCTTCTTATTTTTTTTTATTTTGTATTTGGTACAAGGTCTCACTACACAGCTTGGACTCTAAGTAATCCCCCTGTTTTCAGCCTCCCCAGCACTGGGATCATAGGCACGTGCTACCATGCCTGGACTTGGTGGCCAGCTCAGTGCGTCTTGAGGGCAGGGCCGATGCAGCCTGCAGGCCCAGGGACGGAACCCTAGTCCCTGTGCTTGCCAAAGCATGGACTTAATCTGCTGAGCTATCTCGCCAATCCTTTGGGTTTAAAATGGTCAATTAGAACTTAATGGCTTAACTAGAACTTAAAGGAAACAGACATTTTAAAGAAGTGGTTATGCTGTGTTTTAAGTTCCTTGAAACTCCCGAACTCAGTAGGGAAGGGTTACTATTATCCTTGTTGTCTGAGAAAGTCCATTCTTGGTTCAAAGTCTTCTTTCACTACCTATTCTTATTTTCATTCTTATCCATGTGGCTGATCACCCAACTTTATTTCAGGTCTTTTCTCTATTCAGGAGCTGATTGGTGTTTCCCTTGTGGCACCTGGAAAGTGAGAGGAAATTGTATCCAGGACTGGGTTGGGGAAGAAGGGGGAGGCGGTCTCTGAAAGGGGGAGGAGCTCTTGTTTAAGGGCTTCAGCCATGTTAGTGACCACCATAATAATTCAGCATAATTTATGTTAGGGCCAGAACCTATTACTAGCTAATTAAACTATTTATTATATTATTATAATAATACCTGCTATACTGAGTTCTTGGGAGAATTAAAGTGATCCTATAAAACTGTTAGAATGGGCCTCAGCAGGAGGGTGAGCCCAGTAAATGCAAGGGGTGGGGTCACTTCTCTTCATCCAGAACAGCTAAGAGGACCTGGACTGAGGCCTGAGCTAGTGTGAGGGTTAAGGAACTTCCAGCCAGACTTCAGCAAGCCGCTGGGCTCATCTCAAGGGAAGCTTGCGTGGAGAGGCTGCTGGTTGCTGGGAGGTCCAGGCGCAGCTGGGAGCTGTGTGTTGTGACTCAACTCAACCCTTCTGGGGCCTCAAGGTCTTTCTGATGCCTGCAGACAAGAAAGGCTGACAGTAGGGCAGAGCGCTGGGACTGAGGAAATTTGGTGATGAGTTGCGGGGAAGGCCAGGCCTGACAGCCTTGGAGGGCCAAGTCCTCCTCCTGTAGGAAGACAGCCTGGCACTCACAGGCAGCAGCATGCTCAGTGGCCATGAGGAAGCAGAACTGTGACCTGGTGAACTAGCGTTTCACTAATCCAGCAGATCTGAGGCCATGGGCGAAGAGCTCACTGAGCAGAGGAGAGGGATTTTATGACTCTTTGGAGAGCATGGTGAGGAGAGGGGATGGCAGGCGGCACGCTGTGGCTCTTGGGAGTCCCAGTGGCCCTCTGCTGCCCTGAAACACCTCTCCCGGTCTTCTCCTTCCTGAACTCCAATGGAGAGCGCAAATCCTTGGCAAGCTCTTCCCTGGGCAAACCTTTCTCTTTGTACCTGGAAATGTTTGTTTCCTTGAGTTGCACTTCCTGCATCATGGTACTGTGCAGCTAATCCCGCTCCCTTCTCTCAAGTTGCCATTTCCAAAGGGCAGAGGTTCTGCGTGACACCATTGGCCGCAGCAGTGCTCAGATGATGGAGAAAGGACCCAACTGAGAGCGGCTGCCTACCCAACTTTCCTGCAGTCTCTTTTACCCTGTCTGCCTGCTCGACTATTACGGCGCCACATATAAATATTTGGGGGCTGGGAAGATGACTCAGTAGAATAAGCACTTCACTGGCAAGCACAAGGGCCTGAGTTCAATCCCCAGTTCCACAAAACAAACAAACAAATAAATCTTAGTGAATGACTGATTCCTTATCAGTGAGCACAACAGCCCCAGACTGGCTATTATTTATCCATTCAGTGTTTACAAAGATTTGTTCTGCATTTACTCAGTGCTCATGGAATAGTGGCAACAGAGCTGACAGGTAAAATGTAGCATGAGCAGTTAAACTGAATTTCACACAGAAGTATTACATGGGTTTTTAGTACAAATGTGTTCCTAGGATCACATTACAATTCTTATTTGCTAGATCTGTCAATTCTAACTGGTGAAGAAGTTAAGCAAGGTTCACTGCAGTGGGTATACACAAGCATGAATGGAAGAAATAAATCAGAGCATATACATGTAGCAATAAGTGCAGATAATTACAATACAGCACGACGATCCTGGCAGCTGACTGCTGGGGTCCCAAGTGGCTCTTGAGTTGTGCCAAGGAGTTACAAAGGAGGGTGGGCAGAAAGGCTTAGATTTTTGTTCTTATTGTTGTTACGATGGTGATGGTATTAACACAGAAAATAATCACTACTTTCTTCGTTTGCAGTGGATAATCCAGTTGCATTCAGAATATCCACAAAATTGCACATTTGTCACCACTACCTGGACCCAGAGCACTTTGCTCACCTCAGAAGGAGACCTGGCATCCATTCTCAGTCATTCTACTCATCCCTTCTCTTCTGGCCCCAAGAGCCACTGACTTTTCCCTCTCTTTCTATGCGCTTCCTTTGGTCTGTGCATTTCTTATAAATGCAGTAATAGAATATTTATCTTTTGTCTCTGGCTCCTTTCCCTTAGCTTGATGCAGCAAGGACCTCCAGGTCATTATCAGCATTCATTCTTTTTCTGATTGAATATTATCCCATTAGATGGTTCTTCCAACTTTTATTTTATCTATTCTTTGAGTCATGGCCATTTAAAGTTTGGGAGCCGTTACTTTATTATTTATTCTGAAGTTCAGGATGGTTTGAACTTGCAGATGTCCTCCTGTCTCAGCCTCTGGAGTGCTGGAGCTAGAGGCTGACACCACTACACCTGGCTCTTTGGGCCATTTTTAAATCATGTGACTCACTGTTGATATATTTTGCATATCCCTAAAGATTGATGGTATTGAGACTATGCATGTGCTTACGGGCTATTTGTACATTTTCTTATAAGACCCCAATTTTATTTCAAGGGTGATAGGAAACACATGGTATTTTTGTACCTAGGGAATTATGAGACTTGACCTTCATACCAGCATGCCCTTAGCTTCTTGAGGGAGAAGGGAAGAAGCAGGGAGACCACCTGTGAAAGGATTTTAGGAGGAGTAGGAGACATGGCTGGGCCTGAATTGTATCCCCTTCTCTGAGCTACAGAGCACTAGGAAGGTGGAGAGGCTGAGCCTCTGGAGGCTTGCAAAGTGCTAGGAGGAGAGGCTGTCGGAGGCTGCCGGAAGGTGTTGATCCTGTGAGCTCTGAGTCCCAGTGCAGGTGGCTCTCCAGGGCCAGAACCTACGAATCTAGGCTGCCTTCACCTTCTCCTTCCTTTCTCTGACAGCCCCGTAGTACTCGGCTGGCCCATGCAGCTGTTCTGCTAATTACAGTCATTTAGCGCACTGTTTACCATGTGCCCCTAATTTCTGAATGTCAAATAACACTTTAAGTCTCGTTAAATATGTCAGGGTAAGTGGCTGATAAGTTTTGCACCTGCTCAGCTTTTACAGGGTGTAGGGCCTCCAGGGTAATCTCCATCTCTTTCTATCTCTTAAATAGAAGAAGGAGGCATGAGGCTACCAGAGATGTCCTGGGACAGACACTCTGAGTGGCCTTCTTATTCCTCTCATTGCATTCTATGACAATTACATGTTGTCTTGCTCCTTGCCTTAAGCTCTGGCTTCTCTAATTCTCTAACTCATACTTCTCTCATACCTGGTTCCAATGGTGACATATCCTGGGCCTTTGGTGATTATTGAAATTTTCTGAATATTTGAATGAAGTAGTCATCTCCTCGTGACCAGAAATGGTCTTTGCTGCCTTCATGGGGGCATTTATAAAGGAAGTTTCTTTCTTTCTTTCTTTCTTTCTTTCTTTCTTTCTTTCTTTCTTTCTTTTTTTAACAGATTGAAAGGCAAAGGGCCAGGGAGATAACTCAGTAGATTAAACACCTGCCTGGCAAGTACAAGATCCTGAATTCAATTCCCAGTTCTGGAAAAAAAAAAAAAAAGACAAAATTGAAAGGTATAAATTCATGCCAAAATAAGTTGTTTATTATCATTTCATACTGATTAATATCTAAGATTGTATTGTTTCCAACTTCAAGTTAATTCCATATTACACCTGAAGGTAACTACCAAAATCTTCAGAGCGGTCAGTTTTTTCACGGTCCTTTTCTCCCAGGAGAATTCTGCCTTCTCAGACTTTTGTCATGCCCTTGCCTCACTAGTGAAGGAAATTATAGCTCAGTAGGTCCTGCTGTCACTTACTAGCTGGGTGGTCTCAGATATCTATGGATGCCTCATATGATATCCTATATGATGTTTATAGCATCAGTTTCCTTCCACAAAATCAAAGACATATTTTGTGATACTTTAAGGTTGTTTTTTGAATATGAAACGAAATAAAATGTTGAAGTATTCAGAACCATGCTTTTTCTAAATTAAGCCCTCTTTGCTCCATGTTCCCCTTGGCCTTGGCTATTATTGTTTTTTCTCAACCTTTAACTCCTAAATTCTATATTTTCTTCAGGACTTAGTTCCATGTTCATTTTTAGTCCATTGAGCAAATATTTATGGAGTGCTGTGTTTGACCTGAGCCCTGTGCTGCCCACTGCAGTAGCCCAGGAGTCAAGGAGGGACTATGTTATTGGATGAGGCATTTTCACAGATAAAATATAAAATCAAGCATGCAGATAGTTTCATGGGATGCTATTCCCAAAATAGTGATGCAAGTTGACTTCCTAGAAAGCAAGTTGGAGGAGAGTATCTGCTGTCATAAATATAGGCTAATAGAAGGTACATCGAGGAAACGGCCTTTATGCTGAGACAAGAAACAAAGCTGAGGGTCACCGCTGAGCAGCCTAGGAATAATGGTCCTTGGAAACAAGGAAGAGATCCATCTCGGCACCTCTGGCACATCTGAGCAGAGCATGTTTGAAGAACAGCATGGAGTGCAGGGTGTAGAATTATCTGAAGGAGAGAGTAGTGTCCACTTACAGCCAGAAGGCAGATCATGTTGGGCCTTGATGGCCCGGAGGATGGTATGGCACTAGGCCCCAAGAGAATGGGAAACCGTTGACAGCACAGGGATTGAAGAGACTTAGGAAGACTCCCATATCCTGTGCTGCTTAGTGGAGAGGGTACCATGGGAAAGATAAGGAGGGAGCGAGGAAAGAGGAGAAAGGGGAGAAAGGGAGGGAGGAGGGAAAAGGGATGTGGGAGGGAGAGGGGAGGAAAGGGAAGAGGAGGAGGAGGAGAAAGAGAGAGCCAGACAATCAGCTAAAGCCTTGTCCTTCCAGAAGGGAGAAGAAGGTAGCAGTGGGTGAAAGTGACCCAGAGGAATTGAAGCAGTGGATGCACGACAACTGGGGGCCTTTGAGAGAAAGAAGAAACACATGCTCGTATGTGGTAGCTTTCAAGATATCTGTCAGAATTTCAAAATATATCATGCTAAGATTACTGGGTCATTGAAAGTGTCTTCCTGGATGTAAATCACCTTTCATACACACACACACACACACACACACACACACGCATGCAAGCACACACACACACACAGTATTAGTTACTCTTCTCTCATTGCTGGGACAAATATGTGACACTAAAAATGAGGGAAGGAAAGGTCTATTTAGCTCACAGTTAGGGGAGGTTTCAAGACACTGGAGGAGAGGCTGGGGCACTGCTGTGTCCAGGATGACCCTGTCCACATCTCTGAGAAAGCTCAGGCTAGCCAGTTTGACAGTTCCCACCCCTCTAGGCCTGGCCCTTGGCCCCCACCCTGGTCTTCTGTCTGTGCCCCTCAAGCTACTCATTGCTCCTCCACCCGCCTCTGCTGCATAACTTACATGAGGCTTTGGGGGAACAACTAGACACAAACCATAACACACACACACACACACACACACACACACACACA
>NDGN011412024.1:0-11502 GCA_002564285.1 Tympanoctomys barrerae
GTCTGATCTAGTAGTGAGACCCTGAACAACCTGTAGACCCTTCCCTAAAATACAAAAAAAAAATCTTTATTAGCTATTACCAATTCCTTTGTTCTCCTTATTAATATTGTTATTTCTGTATTTGCCGCAGAAAAAGGCACCTTCTACTATCTTCTTGGAAAGTACTCCACAAACATCAGATCAATTGCAAGACACTCACAGTTGAGCATGCATCTTTGTCATTCTTCTTATTGAAATCCTTAATGGGATATAAATAGTCATGGAATCAATGGAAAAGCGAAATCTGAAAAAGATGGTTTCTAAATTCTATTCCTCTTAGTATCTGTACTTAAATATTTGTTATTTAAAATTTTATTTTAGATAACTATGACTGGTGAAAAAATTCTCATCATGTCATCTATTTGTGCTCTTTAAATAATTTTAGTAAGCTAAGAGCACTTACTGAAATGTACTGGCCCATGTCATTGACCATAAGTATAAAGGTTAGATTTATTATGCCTATAGAATACTACCCAGAAATACTTAAGAAAGCAGAAAGCCACCTTGACTTTTCTTCCAAGTGCTACTATGGGCTGTATGTGGGCCACTGAGCTCACAGGCAAACTCTGTCCCAACCTTTGGATTTCCAGCTTCTGCTAGTGTCTCAGACAGTAAACCTAGGGATAGACAACACTGCTGGTACAATATCTAGACAACAAAACTTCAGGACAACCAGAAATGGCCAGGAAGAAATATTAAATTGGAAAAAAGTGGACGCAATTTTAAAAAGAATTTTCCCATGGGTGCAATGAACCTTCCAACATTCTACAAACTATTTTTGATGAATCACTATGGAATCAGTGGGAAGATTGTACTAATTCACAGGTTAGGACTTAAACGAACATTTGAAGGACTGAGACTTTTTTCCTCCAGCTGACTTGAAGATGATGCTTTACTGTTTTCCTTTCAGTTAAAGAACACCAAAAAAACATTCATTTTGAGTCCTAATATTCAGACCCACTGAGGTTTATTTCATCAAAGTCATGGAAGGTTCAGCAAGCCTTTCCCCAACTCTGTGATGAATTACTTCTGCAGATGCTCAGGCCTACAGCTTCCTTGAATCCTCGCCTATAATCCTCAACATCTGTTCTACGTCCAGCACTCACCAACATGGAAATCAGCAAGGACTGGCTGTCAGATGAACAAATGTATGCACAGGAGGTCAGCAGGGCCCATGATTTCAGCTGAATGCGCCATGTGTAAGTGAGGCTGCAGCAGCAACTCGGAGGAAGCACCTGCTCAGAACTCCTCTAGAGGAAATACGTGTTGACTGAGGTAGACAACAGTAGTTCAGATTCCAGAACTCTGGGTTCTTGGGGGGTATCATATACACTGACTTTCTAGGGCTGATGCTGACATGTAGTTTTCCAATCTTTGTTTCAGCCTTACTCTTTTTTTGGTGATGTGGGAAGTTTCATGAGACTAATAGCTTTAATCTCCACCAATGTCCTAAGTTATCTTTGTAGGAGTCAAGCGTAATATACACATCATGAAAAAGTAAAACTTGAGTGTGCAGTGATTAATTTAATGCTTTATGTATTTGAGAATTATTTGACCCAAAGCAAAAATGCATCGCTGTATCAATGATTATACTACAATAGTGAGCCATGTCTACCTAGTCAACAGCCCCTCTGAGAAGGTGATCAAACTCATTCAAGTTTGGTGACACTGAAGAGAGATTGTTTGCTAGATTTGTTTGTCCTAGATCTATCTAATAGCCATGGGAAAATATGAAACAAAAAATAAGGGGGCATAATTTAACATGAAATATCAAAAAAGACAGCATATCATTTAGACAGGATTATAATTTAATATGGTGAGTTTGATGGTTAAGTAACTTAATCTGTAAACGGTCCTATTTGATCCTTGTGCAGCAGTGGTTGAGTATTCGATAATTTATTGGTTTAGTAGAGAATGTAGCACTTAAATGGCAGCTGGGATTTTTAGTACCGTCTTATAAAACTGACAATGACATTTGAGGTTACTCATGGTCCAACCTTGATTGTTCAGGGGTCCACTGTTGGCCCTTTATTGAAAGTAGTCTGCACTCCAGCCATGCTGAACTGCTAGAATTTCTTCAAAGTTCAATGTTCTTGTTTTTTGCTTTTGCTCATTTTGTTCTTTGCTTGGCTCACAGTACCCAACTCCCCCAGTGTTATGACCTTTGGAATTCTCCCTGCTTTCAGATTCAGTTTAAATGCATCCCCTCAGCTTTTTCAGCAGAACCAGGCTTTCTTTCCTGAATTGCTGTATGATGTAGACAATTCTATGGTTTCCATCTCTTGCCTGATGACCACTTGTCAGGCACAGCAACCACCATTTCCTTCCCTTTCATTAGGACACACAGGTGGCCCTACAACAATAGTGTTATCCTCCATTGATCAAGGAAGACAGTTTAGTTGAGACAGGTCAGTCTTGCTAAGGTCATACTGCTGTCCAGGGATAAGAACCACCAGTGAGATTCATGTTCCTGCACTTTACAGGATGGGTCTTGTCACTGTGCCCTGCGGTTCTGAATGGTGTACCATGCAAGGCTTGCTCATTTATCTTCGCTGGACTGACAGACTCATGGTTGGCACACATACTCCAGATCCCTGTACCCTCAGAGGACAATGCGTCACAGGCAAAGGCCCATGGATTCACCAGAGACCATGAACATGAAACTGTTTTCCATATACGCTATTTGTATATACTATAACTTTCATACAACCTGCCTTTGGGGGGCACAAACATCTAAAAATGAAGTCTAAGTCTCAGAACATAAGCACCATCCAGATACAATAGTAGTTTTTGGTTGGATTTTTAAGTTGGCATTATGTAAAACTTCCTTCTTAGGTGGCTTTGTAGCAGGAAGGTCTTGTTCCTGAGCTGACTGGCAAGTGTATACACTCCATGAGGGCTTATGCGTGCTCACTATCAGGCCAGACAGCCCTGACCCCAGGAGATACATGTGTTTGTTCTTGGGTCTTATCATGGTCATGATCTTGGAAATAAATTCCCTGTGGAGATCTGACTCTGAGTTCCATCTATAGCTTTCTATAACCAAATGTAGGGCATTATTCCTTGCCACTTATACTGTCTGCTGGGCAATCTAGCCACATTTATGGCACCCCACTGACCTTAGCCTGTGTGTACAATCTGTATGACTGCTTTGCAGGCCACCTTAGACTGGGCTTTTGCATGGCAGTGCATTTGGGCCTGCCATATTGTTTTGGGAAGGCCAGATGTACAACCATCCCTATCCTCCTTAGTCCATTGGCCGCAGCTGGTTGGGTTCGCTTATGTCCTTGGACAGTCATAGTNACAATGGCCATTAAGGAACACTCATCCTGAGCCAAACATCAAACATGAATTTTAAAAAACTGAACAGAGAGATCCTATGATATGGGTACAATTCCTAACACTCTGATCTCTATTATTTTGCGTGTGACATCATAGGGCCCCAAGAGATTAGTGACCTGTCTAAAGCCAAGGAAACAAAAAGAGGTCCATCTGGGGGATCCTACACCTGGAACTACCTTGTTTATTCAGCCTGTCAGGCAAAGACCATCAATGCAAAGTAGGAAGGGAATCCAAGAACATGACGGCCAAACCAGGCAGAAAGTGCGATGGGCAGTTCAGCAGGTGCTGCCACGTGATCTGGTATCAGCAGAAGAAGCTGAGCGAACAAAAGTGTGAGTACAAGTTCAGGTTCAGCTCACAACGCCACGCTGGCATGGCAAGCCTAAATAAGATGAAACGTGAAATTTGGGGGGGAGGTATTAACTATGGTTCCTTTCAGTTCTAAACCCCATGACTGACTTTCCCAGCAGGCTTTGAGCAATCAAAACACCCAAGACAAATCCCATAAGCATACCTAATTGAATAATCCAGATTCTGTTTGCTGGGGTTTTTGAAGCATCAAAACAGTTCCTTTATATGCTTACTTTGGCTTCCCCGCAGTTTTAATTAAGCCTCCTAAGGCTCACACGTGTATGAAAATTAGGTGGAAGAAAAACCTGCAGCCTTCGATGCCGATGACCACAAGGTTCAAGTATTCTGGTTTGATCTTTCTCGAGAGCAGCCGCAGCAGATGCTCAGCACTGACCCAAAGGGGAAATCTGCTGTTTATTTTCCTTCGTGGAGAGGGGACAGTGATTACTGAAGTGAAGAAGAGTTTTTTTTTTTTTCTCTTGTGGGAAACAGACAAAATATGCACAAGGGAATCCCCCAGTGGACCACTCCTTGGAGTTGCCTCTTTGACAAATCTCAGGAGACTAGGAGTAGGCGCCCCTTTGCAGTGACCACACCACACCAGAGTCCTTTTTCCTTTCCGGTCCTCTCTGACATCTGCATTCAGCATGACATCTGCTCAGCCAGCTGAGTCAATATATTTAGAGTTACTTTTGTCCTACTTTAGGGAATGAAGTCATGTCAGGCTCACTACTGCAGATAAGTTTATTAAAGACCCCCAAACTTCAGCTCTCTGGCTCTACTTTTTCTCAGGTGTCACTTTGCACTTCTTTGCAAGTATCACTTCCTCTGGGATTGACAATGAACTTCGGGATGCCGCTTTCAAGTCCAGCTTTTTCTAATTGACCTCAGCTGGGTTCTGGCATTTTGAATAAATTGTTAATTTCTTCCCCAGCCTCCACAGCATGCAGAACACCAGCATCCCCAGCCTGCCCATCTATGCAACATGCTTATCAGACAGGCCTCTGTGCTCAGCCATGTGGGAAACACCAAGACCAGCAGGGTCCACTTACTCCCTCCAGCCTGTTACATTCTAGTTCCGGAGGGAAAGCACACACGAATTCTGCATGGCACTGGACAAGAGCTACAATGAGGACAAAGCAATGTCTGGTGGAGAGTGAAGTAGGCAGACGTTACTAGTGATTGGGGACAAATCAAAAGATACATTATAATGTGATAGCAGCAGAACTTGTAAGGAACAAGTGGTATTTTGGTATAAAAAGAGCAATGGGGATGAACTGACTCTGTGGGCCAGCAAGGTGCATAAGTGGCAATGATAACCGGTTCCATTAAGGTTGCCACACAGCACAGAAAGGAGCTATGAGGGGGGAGTAGGGAAGATCAGACCCAGACACCTTCAAGCAACAGGTGGAGCAGCAGCAGTTCTATTCAATAAGCAGGGAGACCATCTCTTTCTTACTCATGACCATCTCTTTCTTACTCATCGAAAGCTGCTTGAGAGGCCAGGCTACACATAAGACACTGAGCATGGTGGGGGCACACTATGAAGGAAAAACAAGTGTGCATGGTGTCATCCTACAGTGCTTACCATTTGAGGGAGGGGAGAAAGGAAGCAGGAAATGCACGACGGTTTACAGTCATGGCAGTAAAGGAGGACACTTTGGTGCCATCAGAGAGAATAGTGAGATGTCTCAGTGCTTCTCTGAAAAAGCAGCATTTGAGAGGAGCCTCCAAAGGAGAAGAAATTGGCAGGAGAGTTTGAGCAAGGGGTTTGGAGTGCCGCACACAGCACAGCAGCATGTGCCAAGGCTCTGATTGGAAGCTTTCTATTGGGGTGTCCAACCTATGGCTGAGGATTATAATAAAAGAATTTCACAAAGTTTTATCACCTCTATAAATTAACCATAGGATTTTATATATGGCCCCCCAAATTTCACTCTAAAAAATGAGGGCAGATAAATGGCAGGTGGAGCCTTTAGGGGGTGGTGCCTAAGGGAGGTGCTGGGTCTTCAGGAGCTGCCCTGGAAGGGAATAGGGACCCTGGCCTCTTCCTCTTGGTCCTCCACTTCCTGGTAATGAAGCAAGCAGATTTGCTCCACCACACATGCCTGCCTTCATCACAGGTCCACAGAATGGGGCCCATTCATCATGGACCAGAATCTGCAAATCTAAGAGCCAAAATAAACCATTTTCTCTTTATAAATTAGTTATATTAGGTATTTGGCTATAAGGATACAAACTGACTCCCAGAAGCTTTTTGGCCTGCCACTGTGCTGTAGAACAAGGTAGGGAAGGGGCTATGTGCTGCAAGCACAGAGAGAAAGGGCCGCTGGTACACAGAAGCTTCAGAAATACAAGAAACCAAAGGCTTGCAAGGCAGCTGGTCCATCAGCCTATGACACAGCCCAGCCCTCAGAAAGAGAGCAAGGGAAAGATGGAGCCAGCAGAGAGCAGGGCAGGAGGAAGACTGGCCAGTCTGAGGGAGTCACATTGGGCAAGAGTGCAGACAAGAATGGTAATTTATGGGACAGGACATTCTGTTACTGAAACACCACTTCTGATCATGAGAGACTTAAAATAACAACAACAGTAATAACAGCTACTTTATGGTACTAAGGATCAAACTTGGGACCTTACACTTCTCAGACAGGGGCTTTAAACCACTGAGCTATATCTCCAGCCCCTAAAATAATTACTCTGAATAGTCATTTTGTTCTATCTTAAAATGCGGGCTTTCAAATGTGAAGTTCTTACACAAGTAAATAGTTTTTTAAATGTTTAAGGGGCCAGCCGAGCTTGCTTTTTTAAAATGTATTTGATACAGGATCTTTCTACAGAGCTCGGACTCACAGTGACCCTTCTGTTTTCAGCCTTCCCAGTGCTGGGGTTACAAGCGTGCACCACCACGCCTGGTCTTGGTGGCTAGCTCAGTGTGCTCAGGGATGGGGCTGGAGGGGCATGTGGTGCTGGGCTTGCTTTAAAGAAGATGTCTACAATACAAAGTCAATGTCAAGTATGGAAAGAGGGCAGAGAAAAACTTCTGGTGATATTCATGTAACGTAGAGAAATTGAAGAAATAAGTCTATGTTCTTCAAGGACAGAAATGATGAAATGATATAACATTGAATCAACTGAAAGGAACCTAGTATCCACTGCTCCAAATGGGGTCTTTAAGAGTTGTGTGGCGGCTAGCTCTTTACTTCCTCCTTAGAGCAGTCCCCATGGCCTCCATGCCTCAGCCATCTGCTCTGGGAACTTAGTGTCAAGGAGGTCACCCTTTGCCAGTCGGCAGCCACTTTCCAGCTGACAGATAAAAAAATGGGTGTGCAGAACTCTCCAGTTGTTTTCTCTGGGGTTTAAAACCATAACATTTCCATTTGGAGGAAATAGTCTAGGCTATTTATTTTCTTCAAACTTCATGAATATTAACAGCACTGTAATAAAGACAAGATTTTTTTTTTTTAGACAAAAGAATGCAGTGGTACCCAATGGGGGAGTCCTGCTCGCAAAGCTGTCTCCATTAATGTAAAGTGTTGGAAGTAAAAGAAGATAAATGGTGCAAGCATCAAGCTAAGCCAAGCACAGTTTTGGAGACAGTGATCCCTTTTCCTTCTGGGCTTCTGCCTTCCTCTGCAGAGGAAGGCAGCATGAGGAAGGACAATAAATGTTGTGGAAAGAACAGTGAGCACTGTCATTTGAGAATGAGAGCATGTCATTCACTGAATGTTCAATTTGCTTTTTGAAGGTTCAGATTTATTTGGTCTGGATACACCATCAACCTCTATGGATTTGCATATCTTTTACTTAATGTGAAGAACTAATAACCAGTGAGTGGCTTAGATAAGTCCTTATGAATATTTACAGCTTATAATCTCTGCCCGTGGAACCACATATTTCTCAACACAACGGATGTGCATCCTGCTATCCCTTTTCAAACTGTCAGCCCTCTGACCAGAGAAATTAACTGGCAGCACAACAACAATAACAAAGTAAAGCTCAGCATGCTGACATAGACAGCTACTGGCCTATTTCAAATTTAAGATGACTCAAAGCCACCTAAAAGTCAAACTTGATTATTTAAGAGACAAAGCAAACAATCCCAAGCTCATTCTTAAAATGAAGAAGCCATTAACTTTGTTCAACAAAGGCGATGAAGTAGAAGTCCAATAGCCCTTATCCAAAATGGTCTGAGAACAGAGTGTTTCAGAGTTTGGATTTTTTTTTTTTTTGGTCTAATTTTAAAATATTGGAGCTGGGAAGATAGCTCAGTGGAGTAAGTGCTTCCCTGGCAAGTGCAAGGTCCTGAATTTGATCCCTGGTACCCCAAAAATAAATAAATAAATAAATGAATAAATAAATAGATAAATTGCATATACTTGACTAGTTGAGTACTTTCAATCCAAAAATTCAAATCATTAAACCTGAAACTTCAGATTTTTGGATTAGGGATGACCAATCAGTAAAGACTTCTTTCTTTTGTGTATGTATATGAGGCAGGTATTGGGGATTGCACCCAGAATCTTCAGCCATTTTCCCTTTTTTGAGACAGGATTTTTCAACATTGCTAAGTTGCTTGGCCTGGGCTGTCTGTCTGTCCATGTTAAACTTGTTAATGGTTGAGCCTAGGGCATCCTAAATGCTAAACATGCTCTCTACCACTGAGCTATATCCCTGGCCCCTAATTTTGATTTCACTTTTTCTAGCATATTGAGCAGCCTACAAGAGGTAGTGTGATGGCATGAGAGTTCCTGAGCTCAGGGACCAGCCTTGTGCTACCATGGGTAGGGCCATGCCCACCTAACACAGGGTACTTGCATCAGAACAAATTACGTAGCAAGCCTCCCTTTCCCTGTTGACCATCCAGGTCATAAGCCTTTTGGGTGGTGCCACCTATGTCCACAGCTGATTTTTTGATCTATATTTCATCACAATATATATTTTGGCTCAGACCTCCATGAGGTCTGAGATGAGGACAGATGAGCACAGACCTGTGCTTCTTGCCAGAGCTCCTGTGTTTGGGAGAGCCCAAAGGCCCGTGCAGGGCGTCTGGTCTCAGCCAGGCACAGTAGAAGGGGCCTGCGAATTCTAAAAACAAGCCAGAAAAAGAATGCAAGAAAATCACTAACCTTCTCTTCAATGCTCTCTGAAGGGTGCCAATAATCACTTATTTATAACCTCTGAGCACTTGGTGGCCTTCCATAGAGGGAACAGGCAGCTGCCTACAGGAAACCAACTGCCCTGCCCACTCACTAGAAACAGGTGTTCCTTTCTATCATCTCTGTGAATAGCTACAATTCTGAAAGTGATCGTTGTCAACTTACTTCCTGCTATTTGTGGTTCACTGAAATTTCTGGATCTAAAGAGGTCATCACCCTGTCACCAGCCAGGGCTCACGTGTGAACAATGCTAGAGTGAGTTTTATTCTTCTAAGATAATCCTTCTATGCTAAATGCCTAGAAATTAGCATGGGCCCCTGCACAGGCTCACTCAAATCACCCAACTTGAAATGTTATTTTAAAACTACCAGGTTTACTGAAGCAAACACAAAATAAAAATGCATGGTAGCAAGCAGGCCAGTAGACTCACTGGTTATAGTTGAAGTGGGGAGAATTCTTACTGATAGCATATGGTCCAAGTGACCTAACCTTTCAGAGGCTTAAGTGTGGTGGTTATTCACACAGGTAACAGTAGAAAGCAAAAGAGGGGTATAAGACCACTTAGGAAAAGTGAGCTAATATTAGGTGGAAGGCGTAGCTGCATGACAGAAAGCCTCCTAGGAGAAGGGCTTTAACAATGCAAAGGGAAAAGAAAAAGCAGCGAGTTTAAAATAAAGTGATAGGTTGGTAAGAAAGAGAATTCCACACTGAAATGGAGAGGTGGGTGGAGACCTGGAGGAGACTCATGGCAGAGGCAGGGTGATGGCATAGCCAGGTTCAGGGCTCCATGTGAGGGCAGTGCCTAAGCCAGGGGAGCTCTCCTCAGAAGTGAGGCTGGGCTAGAGAAGGTCAGAATACAGGGCTCTGGCTCCTCTCATGGCCCTCTGCTAACTCAGGGCATGGGCAGCACTGCTATCCTGACGTCAGTGTCATTTCTACAGTGTCCAATAAATATGCTGCATAATTGCATGCTGTTTTTAAACATCACCAGGATAAATTTTTAATTTAATTTTTATTTTTTCTATACTTTAGGGAAGGGTCTTCAGGGTGTTCAGGGTCTCACTACCAGACTGGACCTGTAGTGATCTGCCTGTTTACAGCCTCCTAAGAGCTGGGATTATAGGAAAGTGCCACCACACCCAGTCTCAATTGCCATCTCAGTGCACCCCAGGGGTGGGGCTGGCATGGCAGGCCTGGGGATTGAACCTCTGACCCCTGCATCTGCTTGCAGGTGCTTTAATCCACTGAGCTATTTGGCCAGCCATCAGGATAAATTTTCTAGAAAATTATTTATGTCTACATTAACTAGTGATTATTCCTAAAATTATACTTATTTGGGCCCTAATTAAACAATTGATTATGCATGTCCTTGTATAACTCAACCAGATACTTGTTAAAGCATATACTTAAGGATTCATATTAAACAGTCTGAATCTAAAATTTAAAATATAGAAAGAAGGTTGCACACAAGGTAATATCACAATGATGGTCAGATAAAGCTGTATAGTTTAAAACTAGGCCCTGGTCAAGTAAACCATAAGTATGAGTAATCAACCCAGAGCATGGAGCTTGCTAGAAGCCAGTACTCACTAAATGTTTGGGGAAGTCCATGTTAGGCTCTGCCCACCTTGTGGCTGGATATCTGAGCCCTCCAACTAATTCCAGTGTCATTTTAGCAGGGTGGGCACAAGATGTCCTGGGCATAGGAAGATAGCCTCATGCAGTTGACTACCTTTTGTGAATACATATAAAGACATCTCTGCTCCCATGAGATGGACCACCTCTACTTTTCTGGTATACACAATCATATCAAATACACAATCTGCCCTCTATGTCCATGATGAGTTGTTTGTCCATGGATTCAACCACCTGTGAATCGAATGCATAAGTTTAAAATCCTATCGGTACTGAATAGGCTTAGACCTCTTATCATTATTCCCTAAATAATACAGTGTGACAGTTACTTGTTTGGTGTGTACACTGTACTTGATATAAGCAATCTTGAAATGATTAAAGTGTCAGAGACAATGTACACAGGTTCTGTGCAAGTATTATGCCATTTTGTACAAGAACTTGAACATACAAGGAGCTTGTTATCTATAGGGTCTTGGGATCAATTTCCCACAGATATTGGGGGATATGTGTGTGTGTGTTGAGTGTGTGCACATGTATGCACACATGTGCATATACATATGCATGTACATACAGATGCATATACATATGCAAAAATAGCATTCAAGAAATATAGTTTTAAAATATCTAGCAGTAGTTAGATGTCATGACATGGTACAATCCCAAGTCTTGAAAATTCACTGTTGAAAAAAATCAGAAGCTTTTCCCACCCTCATATACCCTTGGCTCAGGGGTTGAGAATAAGGAATCAAAGATAAAGGGGAAAAGTCATTTGCCATGTGTGTGCTTTAGCTGAGACTTTGTTTATATTCTTCCCAGGTGAACATGTGTCATTTTCCCTTGCTTTCCAGTTTTACCTCCAGGCTTCCCTGAATTTTTCCAGTAAAAGAGACAATATCTAAGTTTAAACAAAAATGTAAAAGTGCAGGGCTGGTGAGATGGCTCAGTGGTCTAAAGCACCTACTTAGAACAAGCTTAGCAA
>NDGN011412035.1:0-10670 GCA_002564285.1 Tympanoctomys barrerae
GAAGAGAAATAATTCCAGCGGCTGAGTGATCATGACTGCACCCCGCACTCGTCAGTCTGCTGGCTCGCCTACTGCCTGCGCCACTTATCTGTCAGCCCAGGCCCCGCCAGCTCTGCTGCGCCGCCGCGTTTCCTGGGAGAGCTGCTCAGTCAGTCGCCTGCTCTACAAAGCAATCACTCTTAAATAAGATATAGATTACAGAATAAACTAGACAGTTCCTAGAATCAAGCAATAACACCAGTATAATATACCAGAACACAGTGAAAATAGTCTTAACAGGGAAGCTTACAGCTATGAACGCCCTCATGTGACAAAACAGAAAAAGGCCAAATAATGATTTAATTGTGTTCCTAAACATCCTAGAAAAACAAGAACAATCATACCCAAAGCTGGTGCAAGGAAGGAAAGTACAAAGATGAGAGCAAAAATTAATGAAATAAAGATAAAAAAATTTACAAAGAATCAATGACCTGAAGAGCCACTTTTTCAGAAGAATACATAGAAATACAAACATGAATAATACAAAACAGACAAATCCTTTGCCAACTTTACAAAATAGATAAGAAACACACACAAATAAAAGACCCAGATCAATGCAATTAGAAATTGAGAAGGTGAACACAACAACAAACACCATCAAAATCCAGAAGATTACAAACTGGCCATGATGGCACAGACCTGTAATCCCAGGACTTAAGAACCTCAAGGGGGAGGGTAACTTTGAGTTCAAGGGCCAGCCTGGCCTACGTAAATGAGTTCAAAGCCAACCTGCATTACATAGCAAGACACTATCAGTTGATTTCTCTTGATGATAGCCATTTTTCCTGGAGTGAGATGGAATCTTAGTGTTGTTTTAATTTTTATCTCCCGAATGACCAGTAATGTTGAATAATTTTTCACATATTTTAATTTTTTCTGCATTTTTTTTAGAGAAGGGTCTACAGGGTGTTCAGACTCTCACTAATGGACTGGGCTTCTAGTGATTCTCCTGGTTATAGCCTCCCAAGTGCTGAGATTACAGGTGCATGCCTCCTTGCCCAGTCTCAATTGCTGTCTCAGCAGGTCCCTGGGGTGGGTCCAGCACAGCAGGCCTGGGGATTGGACCCCTGGCCCCTGCGCCTGCTTGCAGGTGCTTTATTCCACTAAGTTATTTGGCCGTCTCCTCTTTTTACATTTTTTATTTGCTGTTTCTACCTCACCTGAAAAGTGTCTATTTATTTTAGATGTCAATTTTTGGATTGGGTCTTAATATTTAGGTGCTTTGATCTTTTTGATTCTGTATATAGTGTAGACATTTAGTTTTGTCGGAGAAACATATGGAATGCTGAAGGTGGAAACTGGTCACATGTGTGTAGGTGAGGCAAGGTGGGTCTGAGAACAAAGAACATCTGAGAAAATACAAGCTGCTTCAGTCCAGAGAGCATCAGGCCCCAAGGCAATCCAAGCTATTAGTTGCTAGGCAAAGCTGTGTCACATGATACCAACTTTGTCAAATGCATAAATAAACCCTCTGTGGTGATTGAGTAGTTTCCTTTACTGCTATCTAGAGAGAGAGGGCTCCACCTGACCTCCACTTTTGTCTCTTAATCTCTATTTTCCCCATCCTCTCACTGAGCTGTGTGGGATGCAGCATATTGTGTTGCAAATTCATATTCCTGAAATGGAACCACATCTTATTTCTACTGGACTCTAATGGACCTTTGCTTCCGGGAACAGTGGGGCTCCTGCTAGGCCACAGCAGTCTCACTTTAAGGGGTCTCCAGGTTTTGTCTGGTGTCATCAATGCTGGTTACACAGGGAAAATCAAAGTTATGAATCAATTTACTTAAAACACTGCTCAAATCACCTCAGACTCATATTGCTCAATTGGTCATTCTTCCCATGACAAAAAAAAAAAAAATCTATAAATAAGGAAATGGTATCCAAGGATTTCTGGTCTTCTGATATCTATTAGGTTCAACAGATTAAACAAGATTGTCCTAAAATAGAATTGATTATGAAGGGAAGAACATTTAAAAGGCTTTTAGACACAGATGCAGGACTATAGGGGTTGGACAGTGCTTCTCACCCTACCAGAAGTGCTAAGTGGCTAACCTGAAGGGATGCAAAAGGCTGGATCTTTCTTATCTTATGTCCTCCCCCATATACCAGTCAATCTATGGGGTCATGACATATTACAGGATATGGGGGCACTTTTGGTTAGCCCTAACTCTGTGGTGACTCATCTGATATTGCAACAAGATTTCCATTCCACTCAAGGGCTTGGTAAAAACAGTCAAGGAAGAAAAGAATCTCTTTTAGCTATTACTAAAAGGGACTATTCTGGTACAGACTACTCATTCTCACTCAGGAAAGGTTTACAGCAGCTCACACACTGGTCAATAAAACGACAGTGGCAGAGCACCTAAAATACTCCAACAACCTTTGGAATGCCCCAATTTTCATAATACAAAAAAGACTTCATGTTTTTCTCTCAAGATGATTGATTTAAAAGACTTTTTTGCTTGTTTTGTTTTGTTTTCCTATCCCTCTATTAATTATTAGGCCTCTATGTTCTGCTTCTAGTGGAGTTGTCTGACATAAGATATGACAAATAGCCTGACCCTGTGTCAAGAGTTGGGGGCTACAACCATTTAGTCAGTCCATGAGGCTCATGTATCTCCTTATCTTTTATCCATTCGGTGGAAAAATCATATTTACTAAGATTTAAATTAATGGTGGTATTTTAAAAGATTACTTAAAAGAACATATTTCTCATAAATGGGAACTTTACCTTTCTTCTCAGGAAATGTGTATTTCAGTGATAACTTTGGTTTTTTAGAGCTATAGTCCAAAATTCCTCATTTAAAAAAATTATACAGCTAATAAAAACTGTCTTGTCTTAATTACAGTTTTCTTTTTAACATCATATACAGGATATGCTACTGAATTAAGAAGTTTTTATAAGCCCTTGGTGTTCTCTTGATTCCTATAAAGGTTGATTGCCAGTTTTCTTTCTTTTTTCAGTTGTATGGTTTATGATTGCTAAACCTTATCTTGAATTTTTCTTTGTGTGTTTGGTTTTGTTTTTATGTGGAAGTGGAAACTCCTGAATATTTTTAGTATAGAAAAGCTTTGGTATTTTACAAGCAGGTATAAAATTTTAAAATACAATCTGAGAACACTGAAGTTTAAACAGTCACTTAATGTTAGCATTCCATTTAGATAGTGGCAGGCCTAGTGGTGGCCCCTGAAAAGATGCAAACTATGGCACATTTTTCATATTTGGGTCACCTTATTTAACAAAGACATATTATGCTCCAAAGTGTTCAGATCAACCCTATCTGATTCTCAGTCTTATTTGGTAATATTAATTGGTAGCTCCTCTCTTTGACATTCTTCAAGAGTGTTAATGCCAGAGACTAAAGATGCCTTAGGTAAAGTTGATCTGCCTTTCTCTAATGCTCAACTTTCTAGAGTTGATCCATCTCTGCCAATGTTTTAAATTATTTTTCCAACTCAACATAGGACCATTGGGGTCCCTTGGATATCTCAGGGTTCTTTACAGTGCTACATATGTCACATGCACTGCATAAAACTATTGCTCCCTTTCATGATGCTGTGGCAGAACTAGTCACACATGGGTGAACATATGCTGTTTAGCTCTTTGATCGTGAGGTGCAAGGTCTTACTGTTCCCTTTTCTTTGTGGCAACTTTTGTTCTTCTAGCAAACCACTTTAGCTAACTTCCCCTGTTATTGACTGTCATTATTCTTCATACAGATTAATTCAATTTGCTTTACTCACACCCTTTGTCTTTCATTAAAACATAAGTTTGGTCCCATAGTCAGAGGTGTTTCTATTTTCAGATGGGTCATCTTAGTGCAGGAGAGGTTATATAATAGTCTCCTCTTCTACAATTCAAGATACAGGTTTCTCTTCTGCACGAAAGACTGAATTACAAGCTGTTGAATGGACCAATTAACCTTTTTTCAGACAGCACTTACGTTTGCAGTTTGATGTGCCACATTGAAACTGCTGCCATTCACACTAACCAAGAAGCTCTTTTTCATTTGTTTCACACTCTCCAATTTGCTATTTGGTCATTGTATTTTCCCTTTTTTTAATTGGTCATTTATATTCCCATTTCCAGTCACCAGGGCCTCTCACTGAGGAAAATGCTGCAATAGAGAGTTGCTGGCTGCTGTTTCCATTACTTCCTCACATACCATTCAACAGGCTTCTGTATCCCATGTTACCTTTCATCAAAATGCTTCTGCTTTATGCAAAGAGTTCCATTTAACCATAGAACAGGCTCAACGGATTGTTAGACAATGTTCTTCATGATATGCCAATCATCTCTGACAAGTGGATGTCACTCATATTCCTGAATTTGGCTCTTTGTGCTAGGTCCACGTCTCAGTGGACACTTCCTCAGGTTTACTTTGCTCTTTCCCACACTAGTAAGATGGCTACACATGTCATTGATCATTGCTTGGATGCCTTTAGTATTCTTGGCTGCTTTTGGACACTTAATACTGACAATAGCCCAACATATACGAGTGCTGCCTTCCAAAAGTTTTGTAAAATTTTTCATATTTCCCTTACCACAGAAATTCCTTATAATCCTCAAGGTCTAAAAGTTGTTAAACATGCTCACTGCTGAATTACAAAAACAAAAGGGGGAAATCCTTCCCACCTCATAATTGACTTCACTTGGCATTTTATGTTATTACAGTCAATCAAGTAAGGGATAAAAGCTAGGATGAGACCTACCTTGCTATTTACCTGGGGTCAAGGGTATGCTTGTGTCTTTATGGAGAATGCTGAACAACCTGTCTGGATGCCAGAGTATGCTATCCAGCTGTATGATGAATCTAGATATATAGAGAGAGTTGATTTCACCTTTTAAGAAGCTAATGCAGCCCTATGATGGTGATGCCTTGGAGTACAGCTGATTGACAAGGATGGGGCTAAACTCAACCTAGGGCCAATGGAAGGAATTAACCCAGAATTCCCAGGAGATTGTAACCAAAAATAGGAATCAAATGTCTGAATAGGTGATAGAATATATAGATAGCTGAGCTGAAAGTTACCAGTATTCTTAAAATAAAGTATAAAAAATAAATATTAATTATAGATAAAAGATTTTATTCCTTCCAAATTCTTCTTGTAAGAAATCTCTGCTAGTTGACAACAAAATCTGACTAATCTATTTATAATTTTAAATTTCTAAAATTGTAAAAAGTTACTGTAATTCAATTTGGTCAAAAATATATTTGCACACTGATTTTGTAAGATGTTTGTTCATCCAGTTTGTTAAGCAATGTACTTGTTTATCTCTTTGTTCTATCTGTGAACAGCTGTTCCCTTTTTATTTGAGCTCAAGATTTTTTCTCTTTTTATTTTTTTCTTCTACATTTTTGGATCATTTGTTCATAATACAATTTGCATTATAAACTTAAAAGAATCCTTACACCTGGCTTGCTGGCTGGTCAAAATGATATCAGATTTGGTTTTCTCATAGGTAATCAAAAATTGTTAAGATAATTAAATAAATATTCCTTAAGGTGGGAAGAGATTATTGGACAGGACTCTAATTGATGAATAAGAAAGCAGCTGCCTGAAATAATATTAACTGGATAAAGTTTTAATAATTAAGCTCTCTGCTCCCACTATAATGTAATGTCATTGATTGTTGGGAGCCACTGAAGCTGAAAGATCAGAGCAGGATGAGGCCTCATTGTCTAAAGCAGTCAAGCTACCGCAGTCTTGAGAAAAACATCCTTCCTAGATGTTATGGGCTATTAGTCCTAGATGTTATGGCCTTGTGTCTTGGCAACCTTGTATCTTGTAACTTTGCAAAGGTATAAATAAATGCCCTTACTGTTGTTTGGGAGTCCTTTGCCAATCAGGTAGGCTGAACTATCTGACCTCAGCTATTATCTTGTCTTTGTTTTTTAAGTTTTCTTGCCACTTTTCTCTTGGGGACCACTGAGAGACCAACAAATCCCTACAATTATCTTTCTCTTCTGGGTTTTCAACAACTAAGATTTGGACACCAAAATCTGAGAAGATAAACGGGCTATGAAGAAAGTTCTCTGAGGTCAATGAATACCCAGCACATGAGGGAACTTATTCGGTGACATCCTATAATTCAGGGAGTCTCCAACCTCCTGACCAAGGAGATTCTCAAACCACAAAGGAAGGAAATCTATGCTGTATAGTATGCTTAAAGAGAGTCACAAGGAGGGAAAATCTCCCAAGCTTTCACAAACATCAACTTGGTCAAGCAATGGCCATGACTCATCCAGACATCTGATGTTGATGGAAGAAATAAGAGGCACTGTACATGCTTTCAAGGTAAATCCTGAGGAGATTTAAATGACCTTGATAGATAGCAAGGAGTTAATTTTAATTATTACAGATTTCACTTTAACTTGACCTTGAACATCCCGCAGAAAAGTATAGCTATGAAATATACAAAACAATGCCATAGTAATAACATAGATGTTAAAAACGCAAATCACTGACACCTGACAATTTCCAGCTACACTGGTAATTGACTATGGCTATATATTACTGATAAAGTACAATAAAATCTTTAGAAGCTCAACAAAAATTCTTAATTTTTTTGGCAAGATCATCTCAAACTGGCAAGATTTATGACAAAATTTCAGATTTCATTAGTTGTCATTAGTAAAGAGATCTGAGACAATGGGTTACAATCACTGCTCCAGTCCCATAAAAAAATTTCTAGACTTGACTGTTTACTGAATCTGCTCTTACACTGTAGTGATTATGCTTTGATTATAGATGTTCTAATTTCTCAAAAAATTGGTTCATTCTTGCCTAGAGTTTGTCAAATTTCAAGTGACCATACAGATAAACCAACAACAAATATGCTAGATTCCTTCTACGGGGATCCACCTCATAAAGAGCATTCATAAGTGATAAACTACAACAGACCTTCTATCAGAGGCCATTAGATTTAGCTCAAAGGAAGGGGTCCCTGATTGCAGAGTCTCCTGTTACATCAACGCTTCTCATCTTCGAGCAGTTAAAATGAAAGCTACATCCAGTCTTCCCTAACTCAGGTTAGGGATAGCTCCTTAGATGGAAAATATTATAAACAGCTAAGTTAGTTACAAGTAATACAGGCTATAAGATAGGGCTTAGCCTTCAACACAAAAGAAAATCATGGCCAAAGACACATTTACTAAAGGCCAGGCTTTAAAACAAATAAAGGCATACAAAACATAGATAGATAAATAGATAGATAGATAGATAGATAGATAGATAGATAGATAGACAGACAGATAGATAAAACAGGATAGCCCACTACAGTTAATAGTGGAGACAAGGGTATGTTTGTGCATTAACAGGTTATAAAGCATCATTGTGGATGCCATCCTGGAAGATGTAGCCATAAGAGAAATCTTCAAACCCATGGTGAAGTCTATTGCTACAAGATCCATATTGCATTCTACAATGAACTGATTATATTAACACACTTGTGTCTTTTATTTTTGTTCTTAGTCTGCTACAGGGGACACTAAACATTATAATGCTAGACCTATCCAAACTGAAGTCATGTTTTAACTGCTGCAATTACAAAACTAAAAAGGTGACATGGAAACCACTATAAAGCATCTCTGGGAAAAATGTAAAATTAATCAACTGGCTTTCTATGTTTATTTGAGTCTGTCCCAGGCCTACTCTTGTGTATAGAGGTGGTCAGTGGACTCACAGTAAGTGAATTTCTATGAGTCACTGTTCCTGGATGAGGCCTGTAGTGGCCTGTGCAGCCATGATGTCTCAAAGGACAAGGTAAGGTCACAGCTGAGGACTCCTGGCTCCAACCCCAATTAACTAAATAAACTGTTATTGTAGATGTCTTATTCTGTGGTGAAAATCAACCTGGAGATAAGCTGGAGAACCTGGAGAATAACCTGGAGAACTCCTAGTTCTCCTAAGTAAAAATAATTTATTACTTGGATAAGTCCTTGAACAGACTCCCAAGGTCCTGTTCAGTGTCCTGCACTTTCTTTAGTAGCCCCTTTTCTCTTAAAAAAATACGGAATGCCCAGAGAAGTTCTTTCTCTCAGGCCCCAGAGAATCTTGAATTCTAATCCTCCTGAAGTTCTAAAATCATACCATTTGACTCTTTAATTTAAGCCTTCTCCCTCCAATCATTTGGGAAGTATTGGGCTTGATCAGTCTAATACTTCCCATTGGATAGGGAGAAGAACATGTTTCCATGGAAACAAGGTAAGCCCAGAGAGAGTTGGCAGCTCCAGGAAGAAACATCAGCCAGGGCCTGCAGTGTTAGCCCCAAGAAAGGTTCATGGTTATTGTAAACATCATACCAGCATGAGGTTTTACTCTGAAAGTGACTCCCCCTACATGGAAGGCTAGAGAAGAAATACAGGGAAGTACCTATTATATTTGAAAATTTTAATCCAGAAGCACTTTTGAAAAGGGGCAATCTCTTTAAGACAGAACTATAGAAAAAGTATACTTCAGGGTTTCTCCAACAGAGACTGGTGGGAGACAACCATCAGAGGGCTATAGAGAGGGCACAGGCTAGACATAGACATAGTGTGAGCTCAGGCTAAGGAAGGTAACAGACTCCTGATATCCAAACTAAGCAGCCACGATAACACAATGTGTGTTTTGGATGGCGCAAGGTCTGAAAGTCACCTGTTCTTGACTCCTAGACAGTCAATGGCTAGCACAGAGTTCAGTGATCTGTTGGCTTTCCCAGTCTGCTAATATGATCAGGGATACACCTCAGCTTGAGTGATCACCAAGCCTAAGATATATGGACAGAGGGGCCCTGGGAACAAGGTAGCATCTCACAAGCCCACAAGCTGGAAATCCAAGCACAAAACCCCATGATTTAACATTCCTGGAGGCTCTGACACAGCCAGCTCCACTTACTTGTATGGGCTTGGAGAGGCACAAGGGCTATACTAGACAGCAGGGCAGGGAAATGCAATAGTGTGGGACTTCTATGACTATCACCTGCCAAAATGAGTAAAACACAAATGTTGTTGGAAGGTGCTTTGGAAAAGGGGAAAGACCCAATCATGAGACAGCAGAAGACCCTGAGATGCCAACCTAAAGAAAGCTGCATTTAAAAAACAACTGGCCTACTGCTATTATGGGTTCATTACAACTAGTGCTTCACATTCTCCAAACCTGCTTCTTATAGCATGCAGCAACCAGGGGTGCAGTAAGGCCACAAAGCCTTCAGAACTGCTGACCACATGCAGACTGAGCAATCTGAATTAAAGGATGAGCCTCCAATTTTTCAAAAGGACAATAAATGTGAACAGAAGAACAGAATCAATTTTTGAAGTCCACAACTTCATCAAATGTGACTAGGCTGAGAACATTGTTCTTATTGGCTGTATTGTTAATGCCAAGAAGCCCTTTTCTGTTGGTGAATAGTTGATTCTGTCTGATGCTAAGGACATTTGTCATAAACTTTAAGGAGATGTTGCAGTACACAAAGTGGCATGTATTATTTTCCCAGTTAACTCAACAAAATGATGAATAAGCAGAGGATGTAGAAGCACAATTGTCAGAAGATTAGTGAGTCACTGTAGTGTACAATCCTGGATGATGTGCCACATGACAATTATGCTTGTTTTTCTGTGGTATATTTTGGAGTCATGAAAGGAATCCAGACCCTGTGGAGAGGGACAGGTGGCCATGGACACAAGGTAGGCCAGATAGAGTTGGCAGCTCCAGGGAAAAATGACAGACTGAGCCAGGAATGTTGTCCCGGAGAAAAGCTCATGGGTATTGGAAACTTCATAACAGCACAAAGATACATTATGCACATTTTTGTTACTATCCAGAACCATAGCTGCAGAACTATTTAAGTCTTTGAATGGGTGCAGACTGGGAGGACTGAATGAGTCATATGAGTCAGTATACACACAGACAGAGCAGCTGCTGTGACTGGATGGCCTTTTGGCTTCATTACTCAAGTTGAAGAGGTGACAATTGTGGCTCTAGGTACAGTGCCATCCATAGCAGTGCTAGGAGTAAAAAATATCACGTGAAAGTTGAAAGCAACAGAATTGGCACCCTACCCTCTTCCTACTGTAGGCTTCTTGGCTCTAATCCTACTTCAGGTTTGCTGGGATCATCCAGCACAGATCTAGGCTCTGTCTTCTTCCTTTGTCTACCAGTGACAGTGGAAACACACTCTAATTATACACCACTACAAAATTGTGGACCCTTAAGATAACCACAGGCTTGAAATCACAGAGAAATATATTTTTTCTTGACTGTTTTTGTTTCTTTGTGATGGTGAACTTTGTTTTGAGTGGTTTTTTTGTTTTGTTCTTGCTTTTAGTTTTCCTTCTTTCATTTCCTCCTGTCTTCTTCATCAGTTTCCCCAAGGTTGGGTAATCTTTCTTCATTCTTCAGCCTTGCTTCTAATCTCTCTTCCATTTCTCCAATTTTTCTACCTTATCCTTTTAAGTTTCTTTTTTTCTCAATAACTTTGTTGAGAAACAAATAGCAATGAGTTAGTTTCAAATCCAATTACTAGGACAGTTTCAATAATTAATATGTTGCATATTGTTGTCTTAGTGGTTATTCATTGTATGAGATGCAGACATGATATCCTGTTCACAAACACTATTAGAACAAATTTTTCTATTCATTGAATT